>JAGFMF010012000.1:382939-609785 GCA_019455555.1 Galemys pyrenaicus
TGCCTGTTCTGCTCCCCACTCTGTCTGTGGTGAATCCTCTCACCCCCCCACACCTCTGGCCTGTACCCCAGTGCTTGTATGCATAAATAAATAAATCCTTAAAAAAAAATAAATAAATATTTATCAGAACACGACTATATATATCTCTAATCCTTACTCAAACCCTGGAGAACTAAAATCAAAATCACTCCAGTTCATGAACAAGTCTGAATTTATGATTTTATTACTTCTCTAAATATTGACAAATAATTACAGAGTATAAAACCAAATAGAAAAATTAGGAGTTTCCTGCTGCTGTTATGATCCTAGTGGCATGACAGGTCAGTAGGAGAGGAAAACAAGAATTTAATATGGTACAGTCATTCCTTTTCCTCAGCACTTTCACTTGGGCACCTATCTATTATTTCTTTGTATAGGAAACCAAGAAATAGGAAAGGCAGATATGTAGTTGTGAAGTTATAACTGTACTATGAAGACTCCAAAATTCAGTAACTTCCTCAAGGAAAAATTATATAACCACCATGGACATTTTAAAGGTAGGTGGCCTACGGCTCACAGGGGGTTTCATCAAAGGCTACAAGGTTGCTCCTCCCAGTTCTGTCATCACATCTACAGTCAACCAGTCAGAAGAGAACGAGGAAGGGGACCACCACATATCAGTTCTAATTAAGGATATGCTAGGAATGACTTATGTCATCTAGTCGTCTCCCTAGAGCCAAAATTTAGTCTAACTGTAAGCACCTAACTGTAAGGGAGACTCAGAAATTACCCAACTACTACTAAAAGAAGATGAGAATGAATATTAATGGAGAACTGGAAGACTTTGCCACACTATCCTCCATGTTTAAATGCAAGTTTGTGTGTTGCTGTGACTGGAGGTGGAAGCTTAGCAAGGCAATATTTTACAGAACATTTTACAGACAACATCTCAGCATTTCAAGGTCCTGACTCTCCCAGGAGTTTCCTATGTTTGTAGAAAATATTATGTCTGGAAATTTCTCTATATTTTCTGTGAATAATTTTTAAAGTTTAATTCAACATACACATGTGAAAACATTGTGTGTTATAAATGCTCTAATGTAGTATTTTACTTAATATATTTTTGGTTCAATAATTCTTTCAAAGGCTATTTTATTAGAACTTATAAAAATACATGGGATGTCTTTACAATAACAAAATGCAAAACTGTAGACTATAAATATGCTAATTGTAAATAAAAATGAATGTAGTTTACAGACTTTCCCTTTTCCGATCCATTTTGCAAACAGCAGTCTCACCTCACTAATCTTTCTTTAAATCACTTCTGTTGCAGCCCTTCTGCGTACAACCTATGGACTTATTGTATAAAGTCAAATGTTTTTCTTGGCGTCGTGGGGCTGCACGTCCTGTGATGGAGTCCTAACCAAGCATTTACTTAGGAGTTAGAGCTGTGGAAGTCAAGAGTGGGACTGCTAGATGGTGTCAGGCCTGCTTGGTTCTCAGTGTTTTCCTTCCTAGCAATATTTACCCCCCTACCTGCCTCATCACACACACATTTTCTACCATCTTGTGTTTACCTCATGTTGTGGAGTTCAGATGTTTGAAATTTTCTTGAGCTACTATTTCCTGAAAGGCAAGAAAGACGTTCCTGTGCTCTCTGTATTCTTCCCAGTTTACCTGTTCATTCCTACTACTCCTATTCCCCACTGGCTCTTGGGTCTTTAAATTTGCCTCAGAGTGGGGATGGGGGGAGCACCCACATTCACATCTAACCTTTTGCCCTTTGCCTCTTGTCTTCTTACTTCATTTCTAACCAAAAATGCATCTCCAACCTTTCCTGCCTGATTTTTAACAGACTTTCCTCTCTTGAACCCTCTAGGAGAAGTATGAAAAACTTGCACACTTTTAGGTTGACATCTAAACATTTGTAGCGTAATAGTTACAAAAGATGTCATCTCTGGTGTACTTTATATATACTCAAACTATATTTTGTATATCCTTAAATATATTTTTGTGAGAACCATAGAACATTAGATTTTATTCATTTGATATATTGGAAAATATCCATCTGGCACCTAACTGGACAAGTGAGTTTTTGTTGTCTAACCCATCAGCCAAATCAGCTGTATTTGCTGTCAGGACAAATCTTGATTTTATTTCTCAATTTTAGTCAGTATTTCAATATAAGTCCTCATGACAACCCTATCGCTCATGAATTTTAATATGTAGAAACAAAGATAAAGAGATGAGGTAATTCGGGCTTCATGACACTGCTGCTGGGGTAAAATCGGGCCCTGTGGCCCTCAGTATTTTCCTGTGAGCTCAGCTGGCAATGTTTTCAAAGAACCCTCCCTCAGGGGCATGCATTCTCCAGCTGTCTGTTCTTTTGGTTACCCTGGGACTTTTGGACTCTGGGGCAATGCACTGCTTAGACTAAGTTTTTGTTTTTGTTTTTTTTTTGGTAATGGAAGAGAACGATTTGAGAAAGCAGGTTAGTGTGCCAATTTGAAAGGCAGCTTAATTTTAGGAAAGAATATATGTAGATCTTGATAGTCTTGAAAACTGCTCCCTTAAAATTCCTTGCAAAGTCTTCCTGTACTCCTCGGGATACTTGCATACCAACTGAAGACTATGGCATTCTAGAAGAGCCTTGTGCTTCAACTCCCAAGCTTGAAAAAGAAAACTTTTAGAATTAAAGCAAAGCCTTTTTCATCTTAACAGAGCTTGGAATTATCTTGCTGTGAATTTAAGAAATGAAGTTTGACACTCTCGGCTGAGTAATGACTTTGTTCTAGTTAGGTATTCAGCCTTCCCTGCAAGTAGTCAAACCCATTGATTCAATGAGAGAGGGTTCATAGGACAACACCACTTATGGGGAATGAAAATTACTTTGGTTTAATATTTCAAGAGTATCATCTTTCTTTTATCTTTCATTTGGAACAGGGATTAAACTGACTCTCTGATATTACAGAATAGGACCAAAGGAATGGAAAGATCCAGAAGCTGACTGGGGATTGCTGAGAGTTGGCAGAACTATGAAACAATGAGAGGATCTGTCACATTAGCCCAGAAGTCACCAAAGCTGTAGCTTGTAGGAACATAAGCTAGGTTGACATGCCCTTACCCCTCACTTTTTTACCAGGTGGAAGTCCTGAGCTGACCCCAGGATTTTGGCAGATCCATTCCTCTGGGTTAATGCTCACCCTAGGTGTGTGCTTTCAGCATGTCAATCTAGATATAAAATTAACCTGCCACTTTGATTTTCATACACACATAAAAGGAGGTGGGAGAAAGGGAAGCCAGGAGACAGAGATGGCTGTAATGTCTCAGCCTGGCTCCATCTTGCTAAAGCTCTGTTCCCCTCATCCTTCTCTGTGAACCTCTCTATCACTGCCAGAAGTAGAACACAACATTTTCCTCCTTGTTTCCTACAGAGCACTTGAACTTGAACTTGAATGTATACTATGCTCGTGGGGAGTTGCTAGAATACTCCAGTTCCCCAAAGTAGTCTATCTTTCTCCAAACTCTTCCTGTCCAAGACAGGATTCTGTTGTCACTCAGAATTATCTTGGAGAGTAGTGAGTTCCCCACTAATTAAATTTGAGCCCATCTTTCAGAAATCCCCAGAAGGGATTCCAATCCTGTGTAGAGGAGTGTGGTAGTGGGGGAAGCTGGATTAGGGAAGCTTCTCACTGTCCCCTCAAGACTTTTTGATTCTATTCTTAAGGAGTAAAATGAAAAATAATGTTACTATTGATTTTTATGACAGTGATATGTATACATTATTAAAATGAAAAAAAAAACACGTAATACAAACATAAAGAAATTAAAATAATTTACCCATATTTCCATCCCTCAAGGAAAAGTGCTGCCATTTACACTTTGGCTTGTAGTATTACAAATTCCAGATTCATACAGTATTTAACAAAAAAAATGGAATAAGGCTTGCTGCTTTATAAGCTGTTTTTTTTCCTGCCACTGAAACATTGTCGTACCAACAATTATAAATCTACATCATTTTAAAAAAATATCTATAGAGTGAGTACCCTGGAATTTATTTAACCAATAGCTGATTGTTGGGCATTTAGGTGTTTCCAACTTTTAATTATGCCTTGATAAGTATTCTAGCACATATAGCTTGTAAGAGAGTTTATAAAGTTTTAGAAGTTTTCTTTTCCTGAAAGCCTTTAAAGGTAATCACTCTAGCACACATCTTACCCTTATGGGCATCACTTTTTCTTCACATTCTTAAGTTCTTTCAGATGCAGTTATACAATTATTTTAGGAAATAATAGTTATCAAAAACAATACTATGATGTTGCATCTTTAGGTAAAATCACCTCTTTAAAAATGTGAATAAAGACTTCATTTGCATACAGTTCAATATAGGATACCATTTTAGAAAATATTTCCTATAATTATTATTGGTAAACCTCTAAAGAGTGATTTTTATCAATTTGCAGCTCATTCTATCTCCCCAGGAAAAGTTAGAATAATCTCAATCTCCTATAGGGAAATCTAATGTACATGAAGTTATATATCCATAAAGAAACAGCTGGACTGTGATCTAAAATGACTGTAATGATGCTGATATGAGACTTAGTGGTAAAGTTTTCTGTAATCAAATTTAAGTGAACTCCAAAATTTCTACCTAGAAAAAAAATTCTCTAGATGGCCTCACATGAATTTGAATAGCAGGATTTCCTCTGTAAAAAGTGAATTCTGTTTGTTATGCTTTTGGGTTTATTAATCCAAGTTTGTGATATGATCTCATCTGTGACTTTAAAGATCATAAAATCGAGGCCTCCCTGGTGGTGCAGTGGGTTAATAAGCATACCGCAGCCACTGCAGCACGAGTTCAATCCCTGCTGCCGGCTAGGGAGGGGACCCACATGGTGCAGCAGACCTCTCCTGCTGTGCCCGCTGCTCCCCTCAGCAGTATACTTCTGTTGATCTGCCTGTTCTGCTCCCTGCTCTCTGTGGTGAATCCTCTCACCCCCCCCACACTTCTGGCTTGTACCCCAGTGCTTGTATGCATAAATAAATAAATCTTTAAAAAAAAAGATTTTTATAAAAAAAATCATAAAATCACATGATATTTAAAAAGTGAAATCCCTTACTGCTAAAATGCTTTTGCCCTAAATTTTGACTTCATAGATTATAATCACCTCTTCCTATAACAATGATTTTGTAATAACATTTTCTATAGCATATACAGAAAGGTAATTCAATGTTCCTTCCAGCATAGTTGTTTAAACTTAAAAAAAATTGATAGGTAAAAAAGATTTGTTTTAGCATTACAATTATTAATGATGTCCTGGAAATATTTAAGGTGGTTGTTGAGTCAGGTTTTTTTTCCCTATATGAGCTGTAAAATTCAGAGGAATTTTGCAGACTGGTTCCTGGCTCCACGTGTTTTAGGCTTGCTTCTCCTCCACTAACACGTGTAGCCAGTGCCGGGCTCCGTGGGAGGCAGTCACACTAGTGTGGCCTCTGGCTCTGTGCGTTGGTGTCAGGACGTCTCTACAGCAAGTGGCCAGGGGTGGGGTGGTCAGGAGCTCCGTAGGCAGATAGGCCTGGAGCAAGCCAGTCACTGAGGCAAAAATGGGTAAGCGTGTGTAATAAGGTAGATGAATTTAAAGAGGAGATGCCAGCAAGTAGAGGGGGGTTCCTCCTAATAACTCCTCCTAATAAGCATTTTTTTTAAAAAAAATAAAGGTTTTTATTTATTTATACAAGAAGTATAGGCCAGAGTCATGGGGAGTGAGAGCATTCATTCACCAGAGACAGAGTGGGAAGCAGAACAGGCAGGTTGACTGAAATATACTGCTGAGGGGAGCAGCGGGCAAGGCAGGAGAGGTCTGCTGTGCCATGTGGGTCACCTCTTTGGCTGGGGATCAAACTCCAGCTGCAATGGCTGCAGAAGTCCCACAGTACAGTGTTCAACCCCTTGCGCCACCAGGGAGGCCCATAACTGCAAATTTTATCGTGCGATCAACCAAGTTGGCTATGAGAGGAAGAGTAGCTAGGAATAAACTTGGCAGATTTAATAAAATAAAAATAGAGGCCTTGTTAATATTGTCTGGGACATATATATGCTAAAACTTATTCACTGCTCCTGAAATGCAAACTTAACTTGGCATTAACTTATCACACAATCCTAGGTATGTCCTTGAAGAGAATAGTGAAGCTCTGGCATACCCATTGACAGAAGAGCATGAACCAAAGATTAGCATGGTGAGGCTCCCAGTAGAGGAGAGAGCAGAGAAGTAGTGGTGATGGGGGAGGGGCTCTCAAATGACCCTCCAGGGCTCAGGTGCTAGACATTCCTTAAACAGGGTAACAGAAACCAGTTTAAGACATATGAGAAAAGATTGGATTCAGTAAGGTTTCTCTTCTTTTTGGGCTTATTATTTGTTTTTTCCATAAAACCCAGGCAGCAGAAATTTTTAAAAAGATGTACTGATTATGGATTGGAATCCAAATCACAGAACATGTTAACATAAGAATATTTTATTCTATACTTTTCAAATATACATAATATATTCACCCAAAGCAATAAATCCCAAACTGCACAAACAAATGATAAGCAGATGATAGAAACTGAAGTTTCTTCTCAAAAGAGGCTAAAGGACAGATAATTTAGAAAGAACAGATTTTATTGGGACGTCAATAGTTTTCATGACACAGATACTTAAACTACTCGTTTTCAACATACCCATATAAAGACAATTATAAAAGGTTTTTTTGTTTTTTTTTTTATAAAGAAAAGATAATTTGACAGATGGAGTCTTTTTATGGGATCAGTAGAAGTGATAAAATGGAATAAATTACAAGATTTTATCTCCATTTCTGTAATTCTCCCTAAAGATTTAGAGATGGCAGATTGAATCAACTGGAAAATAAATTTGCATGTTTATAACTTGTCTCAAACAAGAATTAAAGACAAAAACTTTTAGCTTTTTTTTAAGAGTGACTTGTTGAGAAAACCTACTCTTATGATATTACACATTTCTTAAGCAATTATCTAGGTTCATCTAACGAACATGCAATGCAAAAGTTATGTAAACACAGGCTTGGTGAACAGTTACTGTCTATTGTCATCATCAGTGTCAAAGGACAGATAAAAATAATGTGAACTAAAATAACTGGAGCAACTGAAAAAAAAAAAGGAACTTAATTGTAGGTAATTTTATTTGTGAGATGATTTTGCTCATGACAGGCTAGACTAGATTTTTGAGTAAAATTGAGCCTTGGTATTTTGATTCACAGTGTAACTAATTTTTATGACGCCTGAGGCATATGATAGTTTTACAGCGTCAGCAGTCCTGCCTGCCCACTAAGGAAGAGATGCAGAGCCCTTGCCTGTGTGATGGCGGGGTGTTTTATGCTCAGAGGCGGTACACAGTCAAGAAAAGCACCACAGGAACAAATGTACCTCTTTTTCCTGTACAATCCTAGTGTCACCTGAAACCTGGATCTGACTTAGACCATAAAATGGTTAGGAAAAGGCAATGATCCCAGTTTTCATGGGGTCTCGGGGAGGTGGTATCTGAGGAATCTGGAATCCTATGCACTTGATATAGGAGAATTCTGAGACTGAGAAAAGGGAATCTCACGCATTGACTGAGTGAGTGGCAGAGCTGGAACTATGATGGTTAATAGTGAGAGAAAAGAGTGGAAATGTGAAGCCTTAGAACACAGAAATTTCTCTGAGGACCAACTCATTAGTCCTAAGTCAACGGCTCATCTTCTTTTGGGTTTGGACCTTTTCTAATCCAAGGAATATTCTCAATATTCTATCATTTTTTTCTTTGAACTTGTCCCATAATAACAGCTTTATAGGTATATGTTATCTGTGCACCCATCAATAAGAAAAATACATTTCAGGCAGAGTCACGTGGAATGGAATGGATTCGTTGTTTTGTTTGTAAAAATCAGGAAGTCAGCTCTTGTTTCCTGATATACGTTTGGCCTTCCTCCCCATTTGCAGATGCTTATTTTGTTCTTGTAGTCAATGAATTTTATAATGTAAGCAAATCATGAAATTTAGGGGTTTTCTGCTTGTGTCTCAAATTGTACTGTATGTGAACCAGTTCCACTCCCATCTCCAATTAAATCCATGGTGAATTAAAAGAAGAAGTTTAGGATTTATTTTCCTATTGAGTGTTTTCCCTCTTTGTGTAGGTTCCAATTCCAAATTAGTGTGTGGTTGCTACGTGGTAGAGCGATATGGCAAGAGAATGTGACCCCAGGGAAATAAGAAATTGGAAAGAAATCAGTGCATCTAAACTAAGCACATTGATGTCTTCGTTTGAGAAAACACCAAGATATTATTTGGATAAAACATGGCCCTAGAGCAAACGTGAGTTTTATTTGACTGGGGAGAGTAGCTGAGGAAACTGTTTATAACTGCAGAGCTCTTTTCTTGCTGCCAAGCCAGAACATGTTGCTGGCCAAGTTCACCTTGTTGATGGCACATCCTACCTTCACCTGAAGACCTTCTGGCTTCTTCTTGGGGTTCTCAGTCAATGTCTGGGACAGTGTCTGCGAGCTTCACTTTTATTCTGAAGGATGTGAGACCTTGGATTCATTCTGGGTGTAAATACCAGTGCTATCTCTTACTGGTGACATGACATTGGGAACTTTTTTCAGCCTCAGTTTCTACAATTATAAAGTCAGGATAAGAAAAAGACGAAATTTGCAAACTAGGGAAGGGGAGGGAGGGAGAGGGTTCAAAACAGGGGAGGGAAGAGCACAAGGGACTATGGTGATGGATCACAGGTGCTGTGGTGGTGGGAGAACTATGGGAATATACCTAAGAGTAGAAATCAATTACTGTATAAAAATGAACAACAAATGTAAGAAAATAAGTTCAGAGAGAGAAAAAAATCAGAATAATACTGTGTAAATTGTAGAGCTGCTATGAACATTAAATGAGGCAGAAGATGTTAAATGCTTACCAGTTTCTGGCTAGAAAGGGTGCTCATTCTATGTAAACTCCTCTTTATTTCTTCTTCCTCCCCCCCCCACCCCCATCCCCCAGCTACTAGCTTGCATCAGTTATGATGCAGGGTTCTGAGATATGCCCCATTTTAATTTTTTTGTTCCCATCTTGGTGTCAGAGCCTATCCTGGCCTCTTTCCAAATCTAGTCATGTGTCATTGTCTGCCTAAGGTTTTGAAGGTTGTTTGTATGTGGGAAACCTCATGGCTATTTTCTTTCTTTTCTTGCCCTCTACATCCTCTTCTCTGCAGGTTGGCTTAAGCGATCCCATCCATAATTGTGACTTCTCATCATCTATAAAGAAGGCACTCAAGTCCATTTCCTATCCTGACTCTTCTGTCTTTGCTCTCACTGTTAGATAATAAGTGTTGAGAGGAAACTGTCCTAGTCTACGCGATTGGCCATTTTGTAGACATGGTCTGTGGATGCATATTAACATAACCTGTATATTGATCAGCTAGTTGGTCTATGTCTCCATACCAGGATATAATCAATGCAATACAGAAGGGAAAAGGTGGTTTGTACCCTCATTATTCTTTGGTCAAAGAATGTTCCAATGACATTTGTGTGCATAGCAAAGCTATAAACAGGTGCCACTGAAAATAGCAAGTTATTGCCATTTAAGTGTTATATCATCTTGGCCTTTAATGTATCAGTGGAGCCAAGAATAAGTCGCTGGCAGTTCTATTACATGGGATAAGGTAATGGGAAAGAAGGGAGGAAGGGAAGAAGGAAGGATGGATGGAAGGAAGGAAAGAAGGGAGGGAGGGAGGGAAAGAGGGAAGGAGGGAGAAAGGGAGAAAAGGAAGGAAAGGAAAGGAATTAGGGAGAAAGGGAGAAGAAAAAGGGATGGTGTAAAGTTATGTTTTTGTTTTTTCATAATTAAATAAAAGTGAAGGAGGCAGAGAACTTTGAAAAATAGAGGGGCAGGCACAGGGGTAGTTTCAAATGGCATAGTAATTGATTCCATTTATTTTCCTTAATTCTCTCTCTCCCTTCCTTCTTCCCTTCCTCTCTCCGATCTTACTTCCTTCTAAAACATAGAAATAACTAAGAGCACTTTAAAAACCCCTTTTTAAAATTAATATTATTTTGTGATGCTTCTCAGGACTCTGTTTTCATCTGTCTTGACTTCAGATTCATAAAATCAAGGCACCTTCAGGCAGTGCCCACACTGAAAATTCCAATTCAAATACACAATGGTATTTGAGGAAAGCAATTTATTTTTAAAAAATTGAACTGAACCTTGAATATAGGTATATTGAGAGTGAACAAAAGAGATATGGCAGAAATCAGCCACTCTCAATCAATCAAGGAAGTTTTGTCAGAAGCTCCATCTTTTGTCACCCACACCGCCCACCCTACTTCCCCACCCAATAGGAGCCAGTCCTCAAGAAGAAAGCAGATGCAGAATGAAACACTCGTCACCAGTGTGGAGCAGACTGGGAACTCTCAAGTTTAGCGAAAAGATCAAGTTGCTGTGGATCACTCTAAAGAGACACAGGCCTGCTTTGGTAACGTCCCAGCTCACACGGCCAGGCCCACAGGCAAAGCTCTATCAGACCCTGTGATGAAGTTTGCAGCAGGAACTCTGCGTTCTGCCTCTTGGGGGTTTTAGGAGCTGGTCCTCAGGAGAAGCTGTACAATGACACCAACACGCTCAGGATGTTCCTTGTGATTAGGTGGCCAGCAGGGCCTGGGAACTTTCAGGCATTTGGGAACTAAAATAGATACTGAAGTTCCAGAGGTTCCTGTGAAGGCTTGAAATTGTTCAGAAGCACATTAAAGCTCTATTAAATAAGATGATTAACTGGATAGGAGGGTTTAAAAGGCATCCTTTTTTACTGAAAATAATGACACTGTGCAGAAGGAGACCTAGAATGCTTGCAGCGAAAAATAAGCCTGCATTTTTATAACTATGTCTTATTCGCTAGGAAAACATAAGCTGAACATCCACCAATAAAGCATTTATCAAAATAAATTGCATTTTCGTAAAGGGATATAGAAACACAGTAAATTTGTGGCTCATTTATTTGTTGTGTAGTAAATATCCGATATGTGTCGGGCACCGTGCCGGACACTGGAAATACTGTACTGAATGTGTCCCGGCCCTCAGACCTCTGGGGGAAATAGATGTGAGACAGGAGCACTCAAGCAAACAAAGAAAAAGCCATGTTCTGATGAATACTCCAAAGAAAATAAACAAAGAGCTCAGATGGGCAATGTTCACCGGTGTCTGGCACTAAGAAAGGCTTTTTGAGGAAATAAGACATAGGAAATGGTGAAAGTCTACCTTTGTGAGGCCAGAGGAAAGCATATCTCCAGGTGAAGAGATTGCATATGTAATGGCACTGAGGGAGGCAAGTTGCAAGAACCGAAAGAAAAGTGGTGTTCACCGTGTCATAGTAGGTGTAGATGAGTCACAGTGGTGAGCGGGGTCATGATGGCCTCATTGTTTGGATTTGAGGTGCAGGGGTTTCACAAAGCAAGGCTGCCACCTTATCTGTATTTAGAAATATTGTCTGGTTTCTGTGTGGAGAATGGATTGCCGTGGGGTACGTGTAAATCAGGGAGAACAGAGAGACAGACGATGGCTGGAACTGTGGGTAGAGATAGGGAGAAGAGAAGAGGTTTGAGTTACATTAAGGCAGTGGAATTTGTTGTTGAATTCGACATAGAAACTGAGAGGCTGTGAACATATCAGTCAGTGTCCAACTAGGAAAATAGAAATCATTCTAGGTATTTCAGACAGAAGGAATTTAACCAAAGGGATCAGTCACAAAAGAGTTGGAAAGGTTGGGGAACCAAAAAGGAAGAGGTGTGATAAGCTAGAAATAGACATCTGGGCCTCCCTGGTGGTGCAGTGGGTTAAGCAATGCACTATGAAGCAAACTGCAGCCACTGCAGCACCAGTTCGATCCCTGCTGCCAGTGGCCAGGGAGGGGACCCACATGGCGCGGCAGACCTCTCCTGCTGTGCCCGCTGCTCCCCTCAGCAGTGTACTTCTGTTGATCTGCCTGTTCTGCTCCCCGCTCTCTGTGGTGAATCCTCTCACCCCCCCACACCTCTGGCCTGTACCCCAGTGCTTGTATGCATAAATAAATCTTTAAAAAAAAAAAAGAAATAGACATCTGCAGGAAATCAGATCCCTCTGAAGGTGGGACAAATAAAAGGAAGGTGGTGATGTTATCAGCATCGAGGAGCTTCTGGCATTTGCCACAGTGGGAAACTGCTGATGCTGTTACTGGAACTGCTGAAGTCTCCCAGAGCCCACAGTGACTGGTTGCTGCCACAGCCATTGCCAGAGCTTGATAAAAAAAGTGGGTCTCTTCTTCATTTCATCTCCTTTCCCACTGGTGCTTCCCACCAGCAGGATTTAACTGGGCCAGCTGGCAAAGGAGTCTGAGAAATGCAATTCACAGGATTCCAGCCACTACCAACGCAGTAGTGCATACAGAATGGAGAGGATGACACTCAATTCCACCAAGCCAATGATCAGCACTTAGAAGAATAAAGACTTAAGAAAAATAATCTCATATCCTAAAAGTAAAATTTCTTTCTACTAAAGCAATATATGTTCATTAGAGAAGCTTAGAAAAATTTAAGAAGTAGGCTGTAAAAAACCTCTATATTCCCACTTACAGAAACAATCATCAATAACATCTTGTTCTCTCTCTCTCTCTTGAAAAGAAATTCGTATCCTTCAGTCTGTTTTGTAACTCACTTTATTTTGTAACCCATTTATTTATGCAATAAAATACTTGCTGGACATTTATTTTGTTTCAACTAGCTCCCATGTTGAAGATTTATGTCCTACCAACATTTTCCTATTATGAACTTGCAATTTAAGAAAACAGCTCATGAAAAATACAGTCAGAACCTCTAATTTGACTATTATAAGATTCTTTGCTGAGGTAGAAATAGAAAACTAATTATTTTAAATATCAATAGGTGTTTTTCTCATCCTGTTTTTGTTTGTTGGGGGAAAGAAAATACTTAGTAGAACTCAAGAGGTTGGAGTGTGCAGTTGGAGGTGGGAACCCCTTGGCTACAGCCTCCTCTGCAGCCTCCTTGTACCCCGTCTGTGGACCCCATGCTGTCAGATTTCTGCCTGGGAGGAGGGCTGCTGGGAGTGTGCAGAGGGCACATATGGGGTCGAAGTGTCTTTGAGGGAGCGCAACTTTATTATGGTGGCCGGATGGCCATTTCTCTGGTGTTGTCTGTTAGAATGCATTTGACTGCTAATAGCTGAAAACTGTGACTTACATTGGCTTTAAGAATAAGGAAATGGGTTATCTCCCATAACTGGAAGTCCAGAGGTAGGACAGGCTCCAGGAACAGAGAGATAAGCAGCTCTATGATGTCACCAAGGTCCCAAGTTCTTTCAACACTCTGTTCCGCCTTCCTCATTATTGGCTTTGCCCTGAGACTCCATGGTGGCCAGAGGCTACAGCACTGCCTGTTTCATTTCTCCATTTTCAGCAGGAAAGGAAAGTAGACCTCTCCCTTCAATATAAATTCTTCTTTTCGGTTCACACACACCAGTGGTTCTCTATAGTCCTGCACATTTAAAATCACCTGAAGTGCTTAGTATTTATTGTAATTTATTTTTTATTATTATGTAATATTGTTTATTTTCATTTTTAAACAACTGGTACCTAGGCTTGCTTTCTAGAAATATTCATGAATTAGTCTAGGTGGAACCCAGGCATAGGTAGTTTCTAGAAGCTCCCAAGTGAGTCTAATGTGTAACCAAGGTGGAGAACCACTAGATGAGGCTGGGTTAGGTCTAGACAACACCCCTAGACTAACAGTGACCAGGATGCCATGAACTGATTGGCTTAGAAAAGTGAATATCAAAGTGTGACTCTCCATCGCTATCTACCCTACTCCCAACCGCCCAGCAGAAGCAGCTCCTGTGAACCTGCTGGAGATACAAGCTATGGGCCCTTCCCAGACCTACTGAATGTAAACTCTCTCTCTCTTTTTTTTTTTTAAACAAACTCGGCAGATGATTCTTATGGATACTAACCAATCAGGTGCCTTATCTGGAGCTGAGTGCAGGTAAATATGTGAACTAAAGCAAGTTCTGTTGGAACAGTGGGCTGCCAGAGGCCTCAGCAACACTTTCTCCTACCTCTGGGTCAGAAGGAAGAAGGGAGGGATAAGTCACCCGTACTCCTGGCTGCACAGAGAGTCTCCTAATAGTGCACAAGGCCTCCTCCCTGGGTTATTAGGGAGGGGGAAATGTGTAGTTTGTGAGTATCCATTTTTTTGTCTCCTGTGGAATTCCGGAAGCTTTTGTAGGAGCTAAAGGGCTGAAAGGACTGACTTGGCACAGGCTTTCCTAAAAGCATTGTGAACTAATTTCAGTCACTGTACAATTTCAACAGGATCCAAGAAAAGTTCATTAGGTACAGACAAAGTGTATCTTAACATAATAAGACTTTCAGTTAATAATTAACCAGTTAATTCACTTAATAATAATTAACTGAAATAGAAATATTTTAGTTTATAAATATAATTATATAGTTACTGAAATATAGTTTCAGTAATTATAAAAATAATTAACTCAAATATAAATATTTCAGTTTATAAATATAATAATGATAATTATGTATAAATATTGGCTCATGAATTGTGACAAGTGTACAGAACTCATGTCAGATGTCAGCAGGGGAAACTGGATATAGGGTATAAATCTTGTCAAGTATTCTGTAAATCTAAACCCATTCTAGTAACAAAGTTTTGAAGAAGCTACATTAACATGTGAGATTTTAATGAATGGAAACACCTTTGGAAAAGGTTTTTAAAATTAAATAAAGGTTCTTTAACTTCTTCCATATTAAGACTTAGTTGGGGGGCTCTGGGTGTCTTGGTGGTGGATGTGGTATGGTAACACACATCTCAGGAGTTGTGAGCCTGTGTCTCTGAACCATATAAAGTGTTGTAAACCAATGTTATTTTAGTAAAAATTATCAAAAAATAAAATCTGCCATATTAAGGTAAACTGAACATGACTATAGCTTTATGGTTGGTGCCAGGTAGTAGCCAGAGAAAATGATTTTTAGACATTTCCAACTTAAAGGCTGGATTGGATGATATTAATGACTACTCCCAGCACGCTGCACTTCGCAGAATCTGCCCACAGCCAAAATTATCAAAGAAAAATGAGAGAGGCATGAACTTCTCTGTATAAGAAGAAATAATTAAGAGCTCATATAGAAAGTCACTTTCTTGGCCATCTCCTGAGACCTGGAAAGGAGCAGGATGGCTCCATTCCAGGGGGAAAGGAACGTGATCAGATGCATCTCTACACCCAGTTGATAGCAGTGAACAAGCATGAATTCCCCTTAGGCACTCATCTCTTGTTTCATTGGCTCCATTTAAATTAAATGCACTTCCTGTGTCCTAAGGAGTGAGCCATACAACCCCTTGACGTGTAGCTCATTACTAACAACCACTCTCATCAGACTACAGTGCTGGTTTTATGTGGGATTCCTGGAAACCCTAGGTCATATTGTAGTGGAGCAAGGACTGAATCTTCATTTGTAGATTGGAAGATTATTATAGTAAACTAGATACTTTTTGATAAGTTTTGCTTACCTTCCTTTTTTCCCAGTTATCAGTAGGTATAATAATTAAAATTGTATTGCAGCAGAGAGTTTTAATATTAAGTTATAACAACAATAACAAAAAAAAGTTGTTTAGAGACTAAAACATTACCATGCCAAGAAATGGCTCAAAATAATCCCTCCTCCCACCCTGTTCTTACTACATTGGAATTGCTCAGATTTGGGCCAGCATTGTTATACTCTCTTATTGTATGACCTCGGACAAATTCTTCCACTGCTCTATACCTTACTTTTGTCATCTTCACAGTGGAGAATAAATAATAGTGACTATTTCTTGGAAGTATTATAGGAGTTAATTCAAGTACTGCTTATAACTCGTTTAGCACAGTGCCCAGAATATGATGTCACAAGTGTTTGATGTATCTATAAGATAACCCTTGCCCACATTATAGTCATTCCATGTCATGATAATCCTCTTGATGAAGTTTAAAAACAAAAAAAAAAAAGAATATTCAGCTACCAGCTAGGAGGGAGGGAGCCTCAGGCACAGTACCTCATTAGAGAGAATAAAGAAATGTCATCAAAAAAAAAAAAAAAAAAAAGATGTGATGGGACTCTCCCACATTGTTAGTGTGAACATAAAACAGTACAAGTTGCTATGGAAAACAACAGTGCCTCAAAAAGTTCAATGCAGAATTACCATATGACTCAGCAATTCCTAGATATATACTCCAAAGCACTGGAAAGAGGTACTGAATTATTTCTACACACATGCTTACAACAGTACTATTCACAGTAACCAAAGGATGGGAACAACCAAAGGTCTGTCAGCTTATGAATTAATAAACAAATGCAGTATCTCCATAAAATAGACTGTTATTCATTCACAAAAAGTAAACTAATGCCTGGCAGTACTAATTGCAGGACAACATGGATAAATATGGGGAACATTATGCTAAGTCAAAGAAGCCTGACACAAAGGTAGCATTTCCTATGATTCTACTCAGAAGGTAAATCCACAGACACTGGAAGCAGATTGGTGCTTGCCAGGAACTGGAGGAAGGTGGGAGCAGGGACTGACTGCTTAGTGGACATAGGCCTTGTTTCTGGAGTGGAGAAAAATCTTGAAATTTGAGTGAGGTGCTGGTTGCACAACATTGTACATGTACCAAGTGCCACTGAATTATTCACCTTTTTGGGGTGAATTTTATCTTATTAAAAATACATACATATATAATTAGGTCAAGAGCCAGTACTCTCTCTGATTTGGTAGAGAAGACAGAGCATTCCAAACTGCTTCTTCCCCCACCAGAGGCATTTTACTTAAGAATGTTTCCTAATGTCCAGCCCCTCTGGGCCATGGTTTCCTCATCTGTAGAAAAATGAAGTTGGACTAGGTGAGCAGCAGCACCCCTCCACCCTCCATTTCCAATAAATGGGCCAAGAAACCCACCATTCTTCTTTTTCTACCTCTCACCTACATGCTTGAAACCACCAGCATCTGCACTGCAGATGTACACGGAAGACAATGTTGTAATTAAATTACAGAGAGATCAATTTGTTTGTTATTAATATGAAAAGTATTTTAGTATTCATTATTTTAATGACACAAATTAATAGACAAATAACTAAAACAAATGCACATTAACAATTAGCTTGGGGTTTGATGCTCAGACTCTCCGATGCTCAGGCTCACGCTGGTGCTACCTAGCCTGTGTACACCCCTTCGTGTGATCATACACAGTGCTTGCCTGCTCTTCTACCAAGGGCAGCAGCCCCTAGGTGAATGGAAGCCCCTGATGGATTAACAGGTACCCTTGACAAGATGGAGGGTGGCAAGGGACTGCATATGCTCCAACATGCCCACACTTTTGCCATATCATCGAGTGGTCTATCATGCCACCAATCACTAGAACTTGCTTATAGGCTATCCTGAGGCTAGTAAGAGCTATATGTAAAATTACTGAAACATAATTTGAATAGGTAAGCCAATATTACCCAGTCCTAAGATTTAAATTCCTGAATCAAGTGTTTATTGTGGAAGTGGGTATGCCATATTCTGTCTTTTTTGACTGCTACCTCCTCTACCAGCTACTACAGATTTCTGGTCCTCTGTAAATTCCCTCCTGATCATTCCCAGAAGTGTTAGGTGTTCTGCAAAGAATCTTCAAATTTAGCCAATGATTATCTGTCATTATCCTACCTTTTAATTTGGAGGCGGAGGAGTAATTCTGAAACAGAGCCCAAAGTTGCAAAAGTCACAAGCTACTGTCTACCAACGTGGACATTCAGGCCACCTCAGGTTTTCTTCTTCTGGTTACCCCCATTATCTTTAAAACCTCTGGAAGATGTCCCTGGAGTGGGAGGTGGGGTTCAAACAGAAGTGGAAGGGCCTTCCTCCCTTTCAGTGTTGTGCTTCCATTTCTCTCTTTGCTACAAATGAACAGCCCCTCAGTTTTCAGGCCAAGAGCTCCCAGGCCATTTTCTATGGTTGGGTAGGAGACAAAGCCTAGAGATCAGTGTCTTATAGGGTTCTGAGCTGCCCCCACCCCTGGGCTTTTGTTCTGGGCCAGACTGCCTCTCTTCCAGTGAATTCTCTTCAGGGGAGGTCTCCCAATTATTTCAGCAAATAAACCTCTATGGAGACTTCCAGACCTGCTAAAATCCCACTTAGAGGCTGCCCTCGCTCAGGTTCAGGTTACAGGTTCCCAGTAACTATTCATTAGGCACCTACTAGCGCTAGATGCTGGGAGTGCAAGGGTGAGTGGCTCCTGCCATCATGGAGCTGCTGCAAGAATTTAGACTCCAGCAACCAGAGTCCTGGCTGCTAAGCCAGCTGGTGCATCCACTGCTGAACCTTAGTAGCATCTTGGTAGAGAACCTCCTCTTGATGTTACTAGAAGTTTCATCAAAATGTCATACTGATGTCCTGAATGTCCCTCAGGTTGTGACAACCACATGTCTCTGCTTTTCCTCCTGGAAAAGTCATTCCTGTTCTACTCTTTGTTTTTGGCCTGGACTTTGCTCCATTTCTTCCTTCATATTTCTCTCCACCCCACCCCCCCATGCAGAGAGGAGAGGGCTATGAGGAGGATGAAGGTGAAAAAACTGAAGTGGAATTTGTGCAAAATAAGCAGTAACTGTAAAACCTATATTCTTTTGGCTTAAGTGAAGAAATCTAATGCAGACTTGCAAAAATTAAATATGGATATGGCTTTGTGTGTGATTATGGATTTTCCTCATCTCCCACCTCCACCCAGATTCTGATCTCTGGTGTTGGGTAAGGAAGAATAAAAATTTAAAAGCAATCAGCTGACCTTGATAACTAAACATGTGGTGTTCATTCCTCCTGGTAAGTGTAACTTTTTGTAGGAAAAGTGAGATGAGAGACTGAGAATACTGTTTTATCTTTTGGAAAAAAAACATTGACTGTGTGATTGGTTTTGAAGGCAGACTTTCAGAACATCATATTTTAGTAAGATGCTTGAAAGATAAGTATATGAAAACATCTAGCAAAACAAAATACAGTATTTTCGAGGATCCGATAAGGCCCAGTATTTCTTTGTTGTGCACAGTCCCCCTCACAGAGCACATAGCACGGGTTATGGAAACGTATTTTTATTTTTGTTAAAACTGAATTTCTCCCACTCTACCTAGGGTTTGAACCTCCTGACCTGGGTTAAACAGCAGAGGAAGGGGGGACGAGAAATGCATTAGGTAAGCTAGGCCATCACTGTTTAATATAAATATGTATTTGTGTGTGCGCGTGCACGCGCACGCGCCTGAGTTTATTATTTGGCTCAAAAGCCCAGAATGTGGCAGTAAACTCCGCTGTTAACTCCATTTACATTTTCAGAATTGGGATCCAGGTTTTCAAGTTTGTTATGGACTTTTATGCAAAACAGTATGCAAATGAAAGCATTCTATAAATTCCATCTGTTCTCCAGCCTCTCCCCTGTCGCAAACAACTCTAGGCTCGCGCCTGGCTCGCTGGGCTTCTGTGCCAGAGGTAAGCCCGGAGCGGGTGGCGGGGCGGAAGGGCAGGGCTGTCCTGGAGGCGGTCCCAGGGCGGAGCCTGGGCGGGGCCTGTGACGTGCGAAGTCGACTGGCTCCCCGGCTGGACCTCAGCCTCTCCCCGCTTGGGGCCGCCGCCGCTGCACCAGCCGTGGCTCGGCATCTCCAAAGCGGGCCTCCCGACCCGTCGCTGGGTCATTCCGGCGCTAGGTCGTGGAGCTCCACACAGCTCCCGCTAGTCCCTGAACTGGATCCATCTTCCCCAGAGTTGCAAATAACTTTTCCTACTTCCCCGCGCTGCCGCGGCTGCGGACGGTGGCCGCCGCAGGTAACTGAAGCCGAGACCAAACTCCCAGCACCGCGGCGTGCGCACGTAGTTCGCCACCTCTCTAGGTGCGCGCTGGGGGTCCCCGAGCTCGGCTCTGCGGGCGAGATGCCCCTGGGACACATCATGAGGTTGGATCTGGAGAAAATCGCCCTGGAGTACATCGTGCCCTGTCTGCACGAGGTCGGCTTCTGCTACCTGGACAACTTCCTGGGCGAGGTGGTGGGCGACTGCGTCCTGGAGCGCGTCAAGCAACTGCACTGCAACGGGGCCCTGCGGGACGGCCAGCTAGCCGGGCCGCGCGCCGGAGTGTCCAAGCGGCACCTGCGGGGCGACCAGATCACGTGGATCGGGGGCAACGAGGAAGGCTGCGAGGCCATCAGCTTTCTCCTCTCCCTCATCGACCGGCTGGTCCTGTACTGCGGGAGTCGGCTGGGCAAATACTACGTCAAGGAGAGGTCCAAGGTAGGACGCTGCTGGATGCCCTGCTGCTGCTTCAGCTCGCGGGGACCGTGGACTTTCAGAGTCCGTTGTCTGTCTCCCTCCCAGGGCTGAAAGTGAGCTTTAGTTTTTAACCAAGTGCAGCCTGGTCTCCCCCTTCTCTGCCTCCCCTTCCTCTGAGCGAGTATCCGTGCTGAGGGACTCAGGTGTGTAGCTATAACCTTTGTTAACTTTGCGATAATGGCTCTGGTGGGCGGTACATCCCGGACAGCATGCTGGCTTTTTGGTCTGTTTTTAAGACTCAAAGCCCAAGCCGGGTACAGTTTCTTAGAAATAAGTTGTATGAGCGGAGGCACTGCACATGAATGTGTTATCTTGAATGTCTGAAGTCCCCTAATTTTGCCCTTCATTTATGTTCGGAAGAAATTCCTGCAAAAGCGCTTAAATTCTGGAGACAGTTGGGATTTTGCACTGTGGCAGTTGGTTTGTGGAGCTAGGCAGGTGTGGGAAGCATTTGACCTGTGAAAGGGTAATTCTACACTTTGCGGTGCTGTCCTTGGTTGGTCCCACCTAGGACGCTGTTAGACAATCTACTGGACTGTGAAATTTCTCTCTTAGTGCTGAGCCCTTCCTTCCCTCTCCTGATTAGCAATTATGGGGAAACCACTCAAAACAACCAGTTAAGAGATACAGAGAAGGTAATCAAGGACCTCTGAAAAGCAAGAAGGTTTTTTTGTCCAGATAGACAGAAGCAATTCCATGGGTGGTGATTTATCTTGGAAACTTTTCCAGATAAATTGGTAAAAATATGGTGTAGTACCCCAATGTTCGTACTTATTATTGGATAGTCTGGTTACACAGTCTTTCTGCAAATGATAATCCAGGTAGTTCCAGTGTCAGTTCTTAGTGACTTGCATGGCACTATAGAAAACTTTTACCTGAACACAGAGGCAAAGTATGCTGGCATGGGAAGAATGGTCACCTGTGACCATTCTTGAACAATATATGTAGTGTTTCTCAATTTAAGATTGATCCTGTGAAAAAGTTTATCAATGTTGTTTCCTTTGTCTATCCCATAAGCTAAGAACAACACTCTTAATAAAGAGCAAGAGGTGAAGACTGGAAATGTGTAGAAATGAAGGTGGGTGAGTGGTTTGGGGGAGAAATAGATTGTTGTATACCTTTTAGGCCAGGAGGTCATAAAAAGAATATTTGAAAGCATCCTTACTGATCAGACACAAAGTAAATCAGACACAAAGTAATCAGACACTAATAAAATCTTAGAAAAAATTACTGTTTGCTTTTAAAAAATTTTTACTTTAGGGGAAATTCAGAGTTAGCTGGACTCTGTAGAAGATTGATGTTAAAGTGTTTCTTTACTCTTCCATCGTTTTGGTGGTGGATTAGAATGCCATTTGTCTTGATTAGTTTTGTTTTTGCACTAAATGACCTTGCCTGCTAGAGGTGGGAGTGGGGGTGGGGTAAGAGAGATCCTCAGCCTTGCAGAGGGACTTGTAGCTTCAACTTGGAAGAGCAGATGCCCTCTTATCAGTTTTTCAAAAGTGTCTTTTTAAACTTAAGTGTTAGGAATTTCTCCCCCTGCATTCTAGGGATTGAATTTGTCCCAGGGATGTCAGAATTGATCAGTAAAAGGAGGTCACTAACCTATTAGAAAGTTAAGTAATTTTACTTAACTTTGCCTTTAGGGACAGTAGTAGGATTTTAGGCAAGAATTTAACTAGAGAAATTGAATGAAAAGCACAGTATACATGTGGATAAGGGGGAAAAAGACATCTAGATATGATTTTTTAGTTATGGGTCATCTTCTGGGCAGGAGAAATAACTTCTCAGCTAACCCTTTGAGACGGTGATTGTGAATTGGAAAATTAAATTCATCTTTTATCCACTGAAGAGACATCTTCTTATACCTACATTTCTAGCTTTCTTTTCACTGTTTTGGCATAAAGCTTTTTATTCCTGCCTTTTAGAAAAATCACTTCTAGATTGAGATAATCCCTGGCCAACTGGAACCAAATGCAAACCAGGCTTGAGCAATGAATTATTAGAGTTAAAAAAAAAGTTTGATTTGCTTGTGTAAGGAAGTTTCCTTAGTAATGTCTTGTGGCTTTCGGTCTCTTGAAGATCATTTTTAAAGCATTGTAGAAACATTCCATTTCTACATGATTTATGTTTGTTTCACTTTAATTTAACCTTTTTTATTTCTCTTCCTTCAACTAAGTGCCTTACTCTGCATTGCTTCCAGAATGATACTACAGACTTAGTTTCCTGCTACGTCCTCCAGGCAGGGTTTCAGTAAAAACTAAACCTCTAAAAGGTAGAATTTGTAGATTTGCTTTTAAAATTTATTAGTAGCTTATTATTATGGAAATTTTCAAGGATGTAAATGGGGACAGACTTGTATATGAGCTTCTCTCATTCATTTTCAATAATTGTCAACAGTTATGTGTATTTTAGATCCATTGTTTTTAGGTACTTTAAATTTCTTAGGATTATGCTTATTAATGCATTTTCCTAATTAATTCCCCCCCTCTTACACTTTGAAGCTCATCAACTAATTTAATGATTCCCTTTATCTCAATGAAGCAATAGCAAAGGCTCTGGGAATAAAATGTTATAGACCTAAAATTGAAATTCTGGAAGAGTATGAAAAGACATTAGAGGGTTCCCCCTCTCTGCCAAAGAAACTGTAAAGGGTCAGAATTTATTTACCTCCACTTTGTTGGAGAAAAATCTCAGGGTGCTGAAGACCCTTTGGACACAGGGTTGCTTAGAGTGTACTACAGCAGTATGGCGCCCCCTAACTTCAGGGGTGATCATTGCTTTCAGGCTATCAGAAGATTTATCTGTGACTCCCTTTTGCAGAATTTAGACTCTATCCAAGATAAATATTGGTCATAATTTGTTCATTTTACTTTGGCTGCCTAAACCCTTGAAAATGGCTGTTTTCCAGAGAACGTGTAATTTATAGAACCCAAAGTCCTTCTGCTTGAAACATCTCACTGTAGACTCACTAATAAGTAGGGAATAATAACAGCTACCTTTTTTATTGAGCAGTTTGCTCTATTTGGCACTGCGCTAAGCACTTTATAAGCCCTTAATCTTACTTAGTCTTCAGAACCACAGTTTTCAACAGTGATTAAATTATTTACCCAGAGTTGCAAAGTCACTGGTAAGAAGCAATTTATTGTAGGGGTTAGGGGCTTAGACTTGGCATTACTAACCTTGCAGCCGTAGGTTAGTTGCTTAGCTTTCAGAACATGAACATGAGACATAATAATGCCTTAAAGCTTTTTGGGTAAGGGGCATTAAATAACATAATATACATACAGTTTCTAGCAACATTTGGAAGCTTCCTCAATGTTATAAGGCTGTAAGTGGGAGATTTGGGCTTCTAACTCAGATCTGACTCCAGAGTTTGTGTTCTTGACTATTACGCTCCTACTTTTCATCTATTCAGCAATTTTTCATTTTTCAGCATGTATTTTGAAGTTTTTCTTCCTGAGGGTTGCTGTGCAGGGGTTGGGGACACAAAGGTGAATAGACATAGGACTTAATTTACATATGCTTATAGGGTCTTTTGGTTCACACCTGATTAACTCTAAAAAACTTAACTCCCCTGCCAACTCAAACATTAAAAGTGGGTCAACTAAGTACATTTGAACATGGAATGCTGTGCAGTTTTCCTACTGTCATTTACAGAAAAAGTATTTGTTTAGAAATATTGTTAGGCTCCCTGACTGGAGTAGTTCTGGATGATAGGGTTTTGGGGGTTGCATTGTGAGCTGACAGTTCAGTTCTTCCCTGAAGACAATGGGGAGGAATGATGACACAGCAGTAAGTTATGCTTAAAAGAATGTGTTGCAAAGTGATCTTTTTCCCTTTGCTGGTTAGCAATAACAGTTTGGCTCACCCTCCTCATATGCTGTCAGGCATTTCCATCACTCAGGGGAGCTTATCATGGTTGCAAGTCACTTTAAACAAACCATGGACAGTGTATTTTGAAGATCATACTCTCTCTCAGACCCAAGTGCAGGAAATGCAGTCAGGGTTCACAGAAGACTGGAGCCAGGAGCTGGAATCAGAAAGTCCTTGACATCCAGGTCAACTGATGTGTTCATTCTTTTCTCTGGAGCTTTATTGCCTTCACTGTTGCTTCTCCTCTTGTGCTCTTTATTTGTTGCCCTCTACTCTCAGCCCAACTGTTTCTGCTTTTATTATGGAGGTGGCTCAAGATGGCTCCCCTGCTTCAACCTCAGTTGGTGATAACAGAGACTTGGACATTTCGCAATGCTGTTTTCATTCTTTGGGAGAAAGACTAATGGCCTCACGTTGGCTAAGGGGATCTGTGTAAAATCTTATGTCACAAGTATGGTTGTGAGAACCCAGAAGAGGGGCCTTAGAGCACTGAGTTTGAGGACTAGACTCTATCAGTGGCATCTCTGCAATTAGAACCTTAAAAATGTGTGACTTACTTATTTGGATGGGGGAGGGCACTGAATTTGAAACACTGAAACATATTTCTGTAAGGATGTGAGGGATTCTTATAAAAGGTTCTCTTTTTAAAAATAACTTAGCTCTCCTGTAAGAAGCAAATTAATCCAAGAAAATAATTTACAGAATACAGAATCAGTGACAGTGGAACAGTTCTTGCCATGGGGTGAGCATTTCATGATGTCCTTTGTCTATTTTATTGATTGGCAGTTGGGAACAAAGAGGATGCTAGAAATGAGTTTGTGTGACTTACTTCATCGTATATTTTGTTCAATTTTAGGCCTTTGGCCACTCCACCACAACCTTATCTGCTTGCAATGAATCAGGAAGTTAGGAGGTATCAATTTAATTTATTCATTCACAAATCATTAAATGCCTTGCACTGTGGAAGGTAGATCTGTGAAGGAGGGGAGAGAGGTGGAAAGTGACTATACAGCCATCTGAAGAAGTGAAACGAAAGTTTGCTTTCTCTCTCTCTCTCTTTTTTTTTTTGTTAAATGTTTTTACATTGATTACTCATTTTTTTGTTCCTTTGGGTTTCGACAGTTTTTTTTATTTACTTAAAATGTGACTAATGCCACTATAACTGTATAGGATTTTCTTTGGTGATGCAAATCTTTAGCTCTAGAGAGACAAGAGAAGTCACATATGTCCTGTCACACAATCGTGTAGTAGTTGTTTTTATAGTTGGAAAGATGAGGTACTGAGCAGGACTTTGGGAAGGATTGGGTGGCGTTGGGCCCTAGAAAAAGTGCTTTACCAGAGGGGGTTCTGCTGGCTGGAGGTATTCCAGGGACCAGACGGACTGGGAGACTGTCAGTTCAACTTCTTCAGCATTTATTTCCCTTTCTCATTATTTCCCTTTCAGACCTTTGATTCAGGCAAAATTTAAAAATTCTTTCCTGATTCCTAACTCTGGCTAGGAAGATTTCAAATTTCTTAAATAACAAGTAGACTTGCATGTTCCAAGTCCTTGTGTTTTAAAAACACACCATGGAAGGAAGACAGCTCAGCTGAGGTTTAAAGGTGGAGTTGGGTTTGACTCCTAATGAGCAGCACCTCTGAGAAGCATCTGTAAGCACCCCAGCAGGGGCACTTAGGATAAAGCTTAGGGCCCATTGCCCCTGGGCCATGTTTGCTCAGTTTGACAAGACCTCTCCCTTTGACTCACCTTGGTGGCCTGGGGTCAATTTAAGTGACATTTGACCTGTGCCTTTTGAACACCAAGGAGCAGTTTGTAGGTTAGCACTATGAGGATGGTTACTAATTCTTTGTTAATTATTATGGCAAAGGACTTTAAAATCCCTTTATAGCGGCATTTTGTAGCTGTTAACTAATACTGCTCTAAGAAATAGGTGTCATTTTTCTACGGTGTTTGTCAAATGTACAACTTCTGACAGTAATGATAGTTCAGATATGTTTTGCCCGGCAACTGCCAGGGGTGCCCAGCAGGCAGTTGAATCCAGAGACACTAGAATTGTAAATGCGACAGACAAATCATTTTATGATGCCAGACTAAGGAATTTGACTTTGGCAGATTCCCAGGAACGGTTGCTCCAGCTCAGATTCAGAGCTATTTGTGTTTTGGCCAAGTAAAATTAGTTAGCTTGGTTCATTGTACATAAAATTAGGTCCCCATTTCCCTTGATTATTTTCATCTTAAACCAGTATAGCACTTACCTTAATTGTGGGTCTTCTTTGCTTAGTGATTTGTGGATGAGCTCCTGTTCTTGTTTTTGGTGAGCTGGTAGTGACTCACTGTAATCTTTTTCATTCCCCGACCCAACCCACTCTCAGCCTTACCCATGGATTTCTAGTTGTATAATGCAGGTTTTCAGATCTTGTGTTGGAATCATTCAGTAACTAATACGTGTCCTACATGTTTGTATAATGTTAATAATACCTCCTTAGTAAGTGAGGCCAATTTTTATTTCTTTAGGAGATCCAAGATCTCCATTTCTCAAGTTCTGGAATAATTGTATTTATATTAAGTATTATTTTTCCTTCTAAAATGAAGCCAAAAAACGATTACCATATAAAAACAACCCCAGATATAATCAATCATATTGTAGTGTTGATTATCTGTCAGTGAGAAGAGGAAGAAACGGAAGAGGAAAAACTCAGTTCCGGCTGTCAACGATGTCTGTGTTTGGTTCTACTCAGGGAACTTGAAGTTGTTTTGAAGTGTTAGGATAACTCTTCTGTTTGAGCATCGCATGGAAGTGGGTAAGAGACACTGCTTTAAACAGTTGGAACATCTTTTGGAACCTGATCTGTTTTCTAGACACAAAGAACACAGATTCTGCCAGTTCCCTTCTTATTTCTCCTCATCTCTTTACTCAAACTGAAAGAACTATCACTCAGAAATTCACCCAAAATTGATAATACAATACAGAAATCCACACAAAATTGATGGTGAGATTTTTTTGTTACTGTTTTTTGTTTGCTTTTGGTTGGTTTCTTATATTGTTTTACAGGTTAATTTGAGTGGTTGGAATGGCAAAGCAAAACCTTTTAAAAACAATATTGAATATTCAGGCAGGAACTTGCACTATTATTGGTCAATATTTGGCCAGTTTTGTGCTATTTTGACTTTTTGGTTGCTTTTTAGATACACTCTGGATCCTCAAGTTTTGTCTTTCTACTGTTATTAAAGTTGGTTTGGCTTTCATAGTGGAAATCCTTGGGGAGGGAAGTATCTTAAGAGACTTACTTTAGCCATAAATCACCTGCCTTCGGTTCTCATTCTCCTTGCAATCCATTTTAATGTTCCTTTGCCAGGGTGTAAGCAGTCCAGAATCCAACGCTAATCATGCAGTCCCCGTGCCTAAAGAAAGTCTACCCCTGCTTTCTCCCCATTGTCTACTGTACACCCAGTGAACTTCTTAGCGTGCCATTTAAGATCCTCCTCATCTGACCCCACCTGACCTCTTCTGACTCCATCTGACCTTTCTATACTTAATCTTCCACTGACCCCCTTCCTGCCCTCCCAGGACCTGAAATGCGAGAAAGCGGATTTGCCAGGCATAATGAGCTTCCCCATTGTCTTCTGCTCTTCAGAATCCATCTTAGTGCCTTCTCCATGAAGTCTCCCCTTCTGCTCTCTAGAACTCTGTGGGTGGCTCATTCCAGGCTGCCCCACCACATTTACTTTATTGGACTGCCCTCTATTTACTTATGAATTCCTTGAAGGCATAGGCTATTAAAGTTAATACATACGTTTAGTGCATCAAACAAGCCCTTATATTTCATAGGTGCTGTTGACTAAATTTCATCTTCAAAAGGACTGTGATTTCAAAGGATGTCAAAAAAGCTATAAATATTTTGTTAGGGTGAAAAGAATTTTTCCTCATGGTTCCTAACTTGATGCCAAAGAGTGAAAATTGTTTTATTAGATTAACATGCTAGGAGGGATCTTCTCAGAGGAGGAACCTTGTCTTTGTTAGGTTTTCTTCTCAGCTCTGAAACTCTCTGCTTTGCCCCAGAGAGCTCTTGAGTGTCATCGAATTCTGGCAGTTCACACATACAGATCTGGTGCAGAGAAGCAGGGGGAGGCCCCGGTTATGAGGCTAGAATGGGGGCTCTTGTCCCAGCTCAGCCACTGGTCCCTGGAGAGTGGTTTCTTAGATCTCAGTTTTCACTTGTTTATTAACAAGGTTGCTATTTATTTTTATATTTTGCTTGAAGTCAGCACCTACTCTGAGGCACTAGGATGGGCATTTTCCATTTATTTCATCTCATTGTGATCCTGGGTAACTCAGCGCTCACTTTCCTCTTCGTTAACACTAGTCAATGGTGAATAGCCACCTCCAGCAGTCTAAGGAATGAAATGAAAATTGAGGCTAAATTTTCCTCTGAAAGGGCAAGGAGGTACTGTCATTGTCTCTCCCTGGCTTCTGGAAGAGAGCACACCCAACACTGACTTGACAGTAATCCACAGCAACCTGCAGTTGGACTGTTTCCTGCCAGCTCTAGGAGCCACACCGGGCAAGGCCAAGCCAGATACTAGGAATTCCTCTCACTTCCTGTTCTGCCCACTCTTCCTCCGCAAAAGAACTGGTGCAGCTGATGCATTCTCCTTTACCTCTTATCCTTCAGAGTGCCGCATTGCACAAAATCCTTGGTTCTGCCACAAAAAGGCCATGATGCCCAGAGCATGGTTGTTGGCCCAGAGCACCAGCCTCACCTGGAAGTTTTCTACAGATACAAATTGTTGGGCTTCTCCTCAGACCCAGTCACTCAGAATCTCAAGTCCTCTAAGACATTCTCACACACACTAAACTTTGACTACCACAGAATAAAAATAATAAGAGGAGGCTAGCTAGGGATGGTGCTCTAGCTTCCCACAGTTTATTAGCAAGAAAATCAGAGTTCAGCCACTTGGTCAGATCTGAGCTTTTCATTGTTAAGTCTGAAAACGATAAGTATTTTTAGTTCACTGGGAAATTTTAAAGAGAAATCCACCATGTTTCCATGTTAAGTAATCACACACATCATTTTTCTGTCATTTGTGCCAATAAACTTAATTTTCCAGAATTGGAACCAGACTTGGAGTGAAATTTGGGATTGGGTTCAAAGAGACAAGTTACTAAACCTCCATGCTCCTTAGTTTTCTCATCTATAAAATGGAGATAATAATGGTTCTTGCCTCATGGGGTTATTATGAAGATTGGATGAGATAATACGAGTGAAGCACATGGAGCAGCGTCAGACGTGTGGTTAGCACTTCACAGATGCTTGTTCAGTCAGTAAGTAGAGCTACTGCATTTTATGAGTTCTCATTCTGACTTTCTATGTGTCATTTCTTTCATGTAGCAGACATATTTTCCAAGTGCTGAAATGCAAATATAAATCAAGAATCTGCTTTTTTACAAAGTTCTTTAAGTTTTCCAGCATAGTTACAATATACCAATTTTTTTATTAATTTATTTATACATATTTGATATCAATTGTAGTCCCCATGGAGTTCCCAATATACCAATTTATACTCTTAAAATTCACTGGGAATTGTAGGTTAAGTTTCTCCTACCTTGAAACTATTGTTTGAAGGCATTTTTCTGTGATACGTTTTGACTGGCAACTGCATTTTTTCATATATCACTCATTACTAAAGTCTTTGCCAATTGATTTCTTCAAGTTTTTTAGGATTAATTTCAGGTGAGAATTTAAAGACAGCAATAATTAATTCTTTGACCAAACTGCGATCACATTTTTCCTCCATTATGCTCAGCTACAGGTGAGGTTTTCCTCTTCCAGATAAGTTTGTTTCTCTCATGAAAACAAGATAAATATTTTAAATTCCTATCCCCTATTGCCTGAAGGATTGCTCTTGAACTTTCAGTAGGGATAAGGTAACATCTAGGTCCCTGTGATAACTTGTAGGACTAATGGCTTCTGCTGAGAAGTTGTGATCAGCATGACTCAGGGCAGATGGCTGCTGCTCACCTTCCTCATAACCAGAAAATTAAATGAGATGGAAGCACCACCCTAAAGTGCCACCTGTCTACTTGAAACTTCAGGAAATGACAGCTGTTACTATTTGGATAAAGGCAGCAGAAAGGATATGGTTAAGTGCCTGTCTTAATGTCCTTAACTCAGGGTCTGGCTGACTTGCTGATTTCATAAGTACGAGGAAGCTTGTACTCAAAGCATTTTTCTGGTGACTGGGGTAGCGATGGGGGGAGGGCGCCCCTGTGCTGGTTCCCTCAGCGGTCTGCTTGGCGGTGTGCTCCTCGGGTGTGGGCTGGCTGCCACCCTCACGCAGCGCACGTAGCCCTGTCACTCAGCCGTCACCCAGCTGGCTGGGAGCCAGGCCACCACGGGAAGGACTGCCTTCCCAAACCCAAACAGCCTGTATTGATATGCCGATGTTCCAGGGCCTGTTTACTGGGCCTAATTGCAGGGCTCTGCCTGAATCCCCTCCAAGGAGAAGAATTAACCACAAATCAGAAAGGAATGACAATAGTCTCTAAAATCCTGGCCTCTGAGAGTTTGGATGACTTTTGGGGGGAGGGTAATTCATTCAAGTTCATGCATGAAGTGCAGGATCTCTTGAAATAGTATCTTAGAATCTTGATCTAGTGTAGTTAGACTTGACAAGCCTGTGAGCAGCCTCCCTCCCACGTGTGTGTGTGTGTGTTGTCTGTGTGCATACTTCTGGGGTGGGAGCCCAGCTTTGTAATTGTTAGAATCTCCATGCACTTGGAACAACTATCATCACTGTTCTAGGAGAGCCAAATCGAAGGTTCCAGAGCCTATGTAATGGTTGTTGTTGTTGGTTGATCTTCAAACCAGCCAGGACCATTTTCACATAGGGTGGGTATTGATAGAAGATCTTCCTAAGGACAGACTTTTCAGAGAAGTTGGTAATTCCTTCTACACACGGTTCTCTGACCTGACCAGGAAGGTGGGCCAGGCAGACCCAGTACACCAGAGCAGCAGAGAATGGGTTATGACTTCTTATTTTTCCTTTGTGGAATTATGGAAGCGCCTGCATGACTGTGTGATGATGATTGTTTTACACTAGCAGTGCGCTTGTGTTCTGGATACACAGGTTCAGGAGAAGAATTTCTTCTAGTGTGGATGTAGAGCAAATGAGGGAGGCGGAGGTAGTTCTCAATGTAGAAATAGAATGGCAGAAAACATGTCAGTGAATAACTTTGTTTGAGGAAAGGTTTACTTACCTGAACATAAATTTGAATATCTGGCATTCTGAATCTTCCAATTGTCTGATCAGAAGCTGAAACTTTGGGGTTGGGGATGTGATACTCATGTTATTTCCCACCAAAAAAAATTTTTCTTATTTCATCTTCCTTTTGTTACATCAGTCTATAATTGGAGGCATTAGGAGGAAGGAAGTAGCTAGGCTTACTCTTAACTGCCAAGACAGATTAGCAAGATACCAAGATAACTAGTAACAGTTTGCAAAAAATTTCTACTTTTTCTTTAAAATGCTTACATTACATCTACACCTAATTTTTTATACAATCTAAATGAAACTAGAATGAAAATATAACAGTCCTAAAGCACTTTTTCTTGCTTATAAACAGGAAAGGGGTTAAGAACTTTTCTGTTCAATTTCATTTAAGAATGGAAGCGGCAGCAATGTGAACTTGGCTTACGTTTTCTTGACACTCTTGGAAAAAAACTTTGTATAGGTGTTGTCATCTTATAAAGAGGGCTTGTGAACACTGTCCTGTAGGCATTTAAATGACAGTAGGTGCGTCCCACTAGGTATCTTTGAAAATCCACACCCCTTGACAAGGAAGGTGAGGACAGGCTAAGGCAGCCACTATAGGTTGCTTTCCATGCTCCTCTGCATTTAAGTTTCTTGTCTTTCCTTGTAAAAGAGTTTTAGATTTTCCCCATCATTGTCAGAGCCAAATGGAAAATAATGGAAAGTGACATTTTGGCTTAATGTGTCTTTAGATTATTTTAAATAACAAAACTTACTGTTTAATCAGATCAGAGATACTCCAGTGTCTGTTTCACTTCAGCCGCTCATACGATGTGCCTGCAGATAACAGCATGCATACTTTGAGATTTTTTTTTTATTATTTTTGTTTTTCTTTTTAAATTCAAAAGCTTCAGTTTTGGAGTTGCTGCTTGTGCCTTTGTTTCAGTTACTAATAATGCCCTACTCAGCTGAATTACCAGCTGAGGCCCTGTCCTCAGCTGTAGCTTTATGAATAGAAGACAGAAAACTTCCAACTACTGGCTTCCCAGCCACTGTCTGCACTCTACCTATGAATATCAATACGTGCTAAATTCAGACTGCCTAGAAAAATGACCCGGAGTAGAAACTCCCTCGCCACAGCTGACTTGAAACATTGGCAGGCTTGTCACCCAGACTGTTGTCACCTGAGTAAAAATTAGACCCATTTCTGGTCAGAAAATTTCAGCTGTTACTTTCTCTGATGAGTTGCTGGACATTTTCGCTTTTTAAGCTACAGAAGGGACATGGTCTCATGTATTTCTGTCAAGTTTTATGCATCTTATTCTCCGTGTACTTAGTGCCTTGTGGTGGCCAGGGAAGGGTCCTGGGTCTCCTTGCTGTGTCTCAGTGGATATGGGGGAGCCCTGGGCAGGAGCAATGAGGGGGTGTGTGGAGTGTGAATGACACTGACGGTGAGGGAGGCTGCGCCATGCCCGGCGAAGACCCTTAGGGAAGGTGCCCGCTTATACCTCGGGGCTACTGCAGAGCTGCTCAATTTCTTAGGGGACCTCAGACCTTAAAATATTGCTTCGTGCGGTTTTTTGTGGACCTTATGAAAATGTTGGAATGGAAAATATTCAACAAGGTTTATATATAAATTAATTGCCTACTACTCTAAATCTGAAGATTTTATGCCACTGAACCCTCATTGCAAAGAATGGCGGAGCATTGTATAGGCAGCATAGTACTGGACTTACAGTGCATTTTACTCAAAATATGGTCTGCTCAAGACCAATTATAATTCAAAACAAATCCTTACAAAGATGGCTGGTATTTCTGCTTAGTAGTTAGAGGGGACTAGCAGTTAGCAGTAGACTAAAATTCCAGTTTAAAAGGTCACTCAACCAAACAGCTTTGAAGTTATGTTTTTCTTGACAAATTAAAAAAAATGGATTTAATTGTATTGCTAATATTGCAAGTAAAGTTAGCCTTGATTAATATTCTATTTGCTGTTAAGACTGATAAAAAATGACACTTTACTATAACTTGTTCAAGATTAAATTGTATTAATGAATCTGACTCCAAAGTCATGAGCTATGTTAAATACATTTCTAAAGAAAAAAAGAAAAGAAAAACAACTATGTTGCTGATTGTTATTTGAGAAGTGGCAAGTCTAACTGAAGTCTGGGTGGGGAAGATGTGCCCCTTCCCTGCTTTGGGTCTAAAATGATCAAAATGATCATTATTGCTGAGTAGCCGGTGAAGGTCAACTTTGAAACAGTTGATCTGCACACTCAAACTGGGCCAAAAACAGTCTGTTTAGGCACTGGGAAGTTCATTTGTCAACTTTACTTTTGGGGTTGATGAGATGCTTTTTTTTGATTTTTTTTTTTTTTTTTTTAGGAAGTCAGCTCACCAATAACAGAACCACTCTTTCCTTTTCTACCAGTAGTATTTGGGGAGCAGATTTTGTTACTTGGATTTGGCTGTTAAAGTGGCATATATATAAACTTGTTTATGTCTTCAGAGAATACATACACACACATTTCCTGCCTGAGTGCAGTGCCTAGGTGTCCGGAGCACACATCTCTGGTCTGGAGCCAGTGTGGGAGGGGCTCACCCCTCTGCTCATTTCCTTCTGCTCCAGAACTATGCAGAGTCCTCTGGGAACCAGGGATGGTGGGGGCGGGGGGTGTCCACAGTAGGGTCAGGGGATGGGACAGCACATACTTAGGGAGATGTGGATTTATCTGCACACCAGAGACTAGAACTATAGGACTATGTTGTATGTGTTGTTGTAGGTCACACTAATGGTTTAGGAAACTTTATCCGCTTCAAAGGTTAATCCAGATAGGAAGTTTTGGCAAATAAGGAGTCTACAATAAATAAGACATCCTCCTCCTCAGTATCAGTGTGACTCCTTGGCATGATAACCACATAGTAATTGAAGTACTCCTGACTCTGTTTTTATTGTTCTGAAGCATCCTGCTCCTTTATACACCCTTAATCCCTTCCCCGGCTTGATGAGGTTTAGATGGCAACTCAGTTGAACCTATCAGTTTCCGGGGTTTGTTTCTGCCCCGTGCTCAAATTGGCACAGAAATGAGTTACTGGTTATGGAAGTAAGTGTTGCTTCTCAGCGTCTCCTCAACCTCCCAGTTTTAGACTGTGTTGAAGACCAATAAATAGCGGGGAATGTGCCCAAGCCAGGACCCGTCTCCTATGGCTCTTGACCAGAAACACTGATAAATTTGGCCAGAGTTGTTCTGACAGGTCTGCTGGGGCCCACTGTGATCTCCTTCCATTGTTTCAGACTTGATGCTGTGATTTCAGGAACCAGGGGAGAAGGCGAAGATTCATCTTAACCAGAAAAATTCTCTCTCTTCATATCTCTTAAGCAGTGGATACTTTGCTGACAGGGGGGTTTTGTCCCCTAGAATGTTTTAGCTCCTTCTTTATGGGTATGTTTTATAGATGCAGCAATTAGTTAAGGATTTACTTTGGTAAGTCTGTATCTATTTTTTAAATATTTGAATCTAAGCTGACTCCTGAGCTAGAACTCTTACTTCTTCTGCCATTGATATCTTAGACTGTCTTAGATCATCTTGGGTCATCAAGTGCCTTTTTATAGAAAAGAAGTGGAGGCTGGGATCACACAATTTGCTGCAGAATCAACTAGATGGCAAGGCATTCAGGCCACTGACCATTTTTTTAGAGTTGAGCTGTTTAAGAATATATGATTATGTAGCATTGATGGGATTCTTTTTCTTTTCAAGGCTTCACAGTAGGGAGAGGCTAAGACATTAGGGAATACAGCTTATAATTGTTTGTGGCTTAAGTGGCTTTCATTATTGGCTCAGTGGTGGCTCTTATAATCCTAATAGCTGCTTCTAGGGACGAGTAATTCCCTAGTCATTATAGGTGACTTCATTTTTCTTTCATTTTCTTTCCCAGTTAGGCCTATCCTTTCTGGCTGCTACCAATTACCTTTTCCTAAGCCATCCTTTGCTTGGTGGTACCATCGTTTGTTAAATCTTGCTTGTAGTAATTTTAAAATCCTACTTTCTAAAAGATGTTCAAGCTCCCAGCCTAACATCAGCTCTAAAATGACATTGCATTGATGTTTAGATGTTCAAAGGTAGGATGTGGGGTTTACTGGCTGCCTGGGGATATAAAGTTTGAGATGGTGATTAGAGTTTTAAGGTCACCCTAAGGTCAAGGTGTACCATTCAACCCTATTATTTTTCTAGTATGCAATGTGGTTCAGAGGCATTTCTTAAATAGGCATAATACCTGAACTTCATTCAAATTCAGGTTTTCTGGGTCTAGAGTGGTAACCCAGACCTGATTTTTCAGAAAGGGAGATTGAAAAAGGGAAGACACCCTAATGACGATGTAGATGGGAGACTGCCTTAAGTGTTCTATAACTGGACTCTTGTTGAACCACTTTCCACTAGACTCAGTCATAAAGTATGACTTGGCTACTAATGTTGAAGAGTCTAAATTGATGCATGTAATTAAAGAAGCCAGTAGTCATTGATAAATGTCACATAGCACCCAAGAAGATCATGGTACTCAGCTGTTCACCAGTGGGAGAAGATTGTCTCAGCTTTGTTAACTTCCTTGGGATTTCTTCACAGGCAATGGTGGCTTGCTACCCAGGGAATGGAACAGGTTATGTGCGACACGTAGACAACCCCAACGGTGACGGCCGCTGCATCACCTGCATCTACTATCTGAACAAGAATTGGGATGCCAAGGTACTTTGTGGTAATTACTTCCATGAAATCATCACTCCCACAGAGTGTGGAGTTAGTAGCTAGAGGAAAAGAATTTCCATGGCTTAGAGGAGAACCTTTTCTATTTCATTCCCCTACCCTTTTTATCCCCTCCCCCCCCCCACGTATTAGCACTGAAGTTAATGAGATGAAAATAATGAATTAATTTGATTAATTGGAAAGAGTGGTGGTTGATAAAGGGAAGTAAATTTGTCTTTTAATCGAATCCAGAGCGGATATGACTTTCCATTTAGGCTAACACGTAAACTTTCCCCTTCCGGCAGCAACATTGAGAGGATTTCACAAAATTAGCACAATGGGATATAAAAGTATCCTAGGGAAGGTTCCCCATGCAGACCTCTCTCACAGGGTGAGCTGTCTTGTTGATGACTCTAGCCATGCTTTACTATGGTTTGTGAATGCCAAGGACTTTGTAGCTTATTTTTGTATTTCTGAATATATAGTAAAGAGATGTAAGATCTGGTTCCATGCTTACAAATATGTGTCTGAAATTTGTGCGCTTTCTGAAAGCTAGAGATGATTTAGAAACCTAAGAAGTCAGAGAAATTTTTAAGCTTATTTGGCTTTTGAACATTCTGCATCTCCATTTCCTGTTCATTAGGACAGATGCTTGCTGTTATAAATCAAGAAAAACCTAAACCTAGTAAACTAGTGTGTAAGTGACAAGACTTATCTAGTCTCCTTGTTTGAAGTGTATCCCTTAGATGTCCTTTAAAATCTTGAAAGGTGGCGTTATAGTCAAGGGTGCTGGCAAGTCAATGATACTGAATTGCAGAATATAAAAAGCATTCAGCAAATACTTGAGAGCCTGCTAGTGCCAAGCATTGTGCTCAGGCAAAACATGCATGTTTGAGGCCCAAGGTTTACCTGAACTGGTTATTCTTTTAGGGTACATTAGATGAGCATGTCAAAAGAGAGAAAGGCTCAGGGAAGAGTGATATATGTACTAATATGATATATGTATAGTTAGGTGGTCTGAGGGTTCAGAAAAGAATGTATTACTTTTAACACACAAGTTCACATAGGAGCTAGTTCAGAAAAAGAGCCATACATACTAATTGAAGGGGGAGTATGTGTGATGATTAGCCTAGTAAGCTGTTGAAATTATATCGAGTCATACAAAATTGCTAGGGTTTTTTGGTAGGTGAAAACCAGTTGACTATTGGCAATTCTGTGTGATTCGACTTAACAGTAACCCATTTTGTGTTCATGGGCTTCCTGATGGGATGGTAGTGAGACTTCATTTGGTAGAATGTGAATAAGGAGATGCCACTAGCTAAATCTGAAATAAAGTATAAGGGTGAAGTAAACCGGTGGGAGCCACACCTTCTTGGGGGTGGAGGTTGCAAGATAGATGGCTTTGTTTCTTGATGAGACTGAAATGTTACTGCTAATTATGTGTGAAGCTAGGAAATAACTTACTGTCTTTGTGGCCCTCAGCTACATGGTGGAGTCCTGCGGATATTTCCAGAAGGGAAATCATTCATAGCAGATGTGGAACCCATTTTTGACAGACTCTTGTTCTTCTGGTCAGATCGCAGGAACCCCCATGAAGTGCAGCCTTCCTATGCCACCAGGTAACAGCGCCACAATTCTCTTTTTACCTCACCTTCCAGAGAATTCCATAGACTTGTGTCCCCTGCCTATGGGAAACCAACCACTCCCCAAAATTGATAATACTATTTGGAGCTGATAAAAATCAAAGGGGAAACCTTGCATTCTGTAGTAGATAAAACCTAACGTACGTTTGAACTGCTAACAAATTATTGTCCATTAGATGAGTATATTGGATACCAAATTCCCTAGTGTTTTTCTCTTCTCTTCTTTCTCCCCCCACCTCTTAAAAAACCCCCAGTGTTGGTACATCCCTAGGGAATGTTGGCTATCCGTCACATATCAGAAATTCTGTCTAGTTAACTGTGGGTGAGTTTCAGAGTTGTCAGTTGCAAGCAGAGAAAGAACCTTGAGAAAAGAAAGGGGAACTAATTTTGACTTCTCCTTTTTACCTTATTCTGAAGATTAAAATTGGTTTGGGCTCACTCTACCCATCATATCCCAACAGCAAGAATTAAAAAAATCATTTCTTTAGCTCACACATGGGAAGATTTTCAGAGTAACTGAACACTTTTGAGTTATTTGGATATAATTCTGCTGAAATAATCTTAATTTCAGAGTCTGCCTCTCATTTCCTCTGTTTTATGATCAAAACTATAAACCAGGCAATATTAGAGTGTCAAGAACTTTTATCAGGAATAACCAATGGGGAAGGGGGAGAGAACTTGGGTAGAAAGATAATGATTAAATCTTAACAAGTCTAATTAAGGTCATCTGTGTAAAGTGCACAGGTCTTCTAAATGTCCCATCCCTCTTACCCCCTGCCCCCCACCCCGCCTGAAATCACACATCTGAACTCCAAGCAGTTAGATATTAAATGCCAATTGGAATTTGCCCTAGGTAAGGCTGTAACTTATACTACCATCAAAGTCTGGTTGTGGCTTTTGGGTACAATAATTGAACCCTGTCACTTGATTCTGATTATCCCCTAGTCCCTCGATAGCCAGAGTCATAGGGAAAACATTAAGACATGATGGGAAAACCATTCAAAAACACTAAGCACTATAGGAATGCCAGTAGCTAAGAATAATTATAAAATGAAACTTTTTGAAAACTCAGGCATAAAAGTCTGTCTCCTGGATGGGATAAAACAAATTAATGGGGTCAAGTAGAAAGTTTGAGGCTATCATTATTTCATTGCATTTTTGCCATGATGTTCAAAATGAGTTTTAAGTGTCCAGTCATTTAAACAAGTTATTCTTTAAAATTTCACTCAAATGGCAGCCCCTCTTTTCTCTTCCACCAATTTGGGGCTCCCTGTGTATAGATCAAATTGACCTGTTACTTTGTTAAATCACCTGTCTCTCCTGCTACATCTTCAGCTCCTTAAGGAAGGAAGGGGCTGAATTCATGTAGTCATTTCTGCTCCTGTTGCTAAGGAAAATGCCTGCTGCATACTTGGAATTCCTTACATGTTTATTACATTTAAGTAGGATTGAAAACAGAAGTTTTTTAAATTAAAAGTAGGATGAATAATAGGGAAAACTTTGATTGTTGGCTTTTAAATGTTGGCTATAATGTGAGCTATATAGTATTTTTTTGGGGGGGCATTTTTAAACCTCTTTTAAAATATCTGCTTATCTTTCACAGATATGCTATGACTGTTTGGTACTTTGACGCTGAAGAAAGGGCAGAAGCCAAGAAGAAATTCAGGAATTTAACTAGTATGTATCTGATAATTTTGTGTAACTTTTGGTTAAGGGCAACCCATGGTGTTTTTATACATATTGTAACATTCTGTTAAGTCACGTATGGTTTAGCTTCACATGTAATGTTTTCTTGAAGGACTAATTCTGAAACCCAGTCCTTAGCTTTGCTGGAAGATCAGAAAAATGCAAAAGAACCTGCCCAGTGACTGCTAATGATTTTGTGATAGTTTATAATAGATGGAAAATAGCTAATTTTTATCATTAATAAATACCCATTAGATATAGCTACAGTTCTGGGACATTACAAAGAAAATACAATGGAATCCAGTTTAATGATTAATTTATTATATTGGTGTGGGACTCTGACTCTCATTATGAAAGCTAGGCTCTTGTAATATAAACTGAGTAAGACTTCATACCATTCCTTGCTCTCCAGCTAGAATGAAAAGGCAACATTTCCCAAAATATGTTGCATTGAAGCACTTGTCCTGCTAGTCTTGGCGAAATGCTTTGCAAGATGGTAAATCCTCAGCCCCCCAAATATGGGAAATGTTGTATTGATTCTTGAAGAGTCACAGCCCTCATTAGCATATTAATTGAGAAAACTTAATTTAAGAAATCCTGCTGTAAAGATGGATGTAACATTGACTAATCCAGGATCTATTCAGACTGCATACCTGTCAAATGCCAAAGAAAAATCACTTTGCAAAGCTCTATCAGAAAGTGACTAGCTCTGTTCTGTTAGATGGGAGGCTTTTTGGGTGGCATAGGTGACATTAACCCATCATATCTAATTCCTTATCCTCTCTGTTCTCTTTTTTATCCCAATACAGGAAAAACTGAATCTACCCTCACTGAAGATTGACTGTGCTCAGAAATCTGCAGGCTTCGTTCATTTTAGTTATGGCTCCTGAATTGTCTTTTAGAGTTGAGTTCCAGAGATGTCTTCTGTGACTCAAACTCCCTTTTCCTGCTCATGTCATTCACATCCCTGTCTTGTCTATGGTACTTTGTGTTTTCTTGCCAAGACTGCATCGATCTTCAGACAGTCTCTTTGCCAGATGGATTCATTGGCTAACTCCAAAAACACCTGCAGATGATCTAGCTGTTCGGTGGTTTAACTGGTAGATTTGGTAATACTGGCTTATCAAAATGAGAGCCTGGAAGCACGGGCAAGGGAATGCATCTTACTTGCACTTTATGTACACATCCTCATTTGAAAGGAGGAGGTTTCAAAGAAATAACATGGTGACACATGCTACCGAGAGGCATCATTGAAGCCTTAACAGCAGGAACACAAATTTGTGTCATCCAAACATTTTCCAGATGTTTTTAATCCAGGGCTACTGGGGTTTCTGGAGAATGATCACAACCTAATGACATTATTACCTCTAGAAAGGCTGCTGTCATAGTCATCAATTTCTAAGTGTCCTGTGGGGTGGACGCTCCTCTTTCCTGATGTGCAACCTGTACATTCTGTCTCTGCCCCATTTTGTTGAAAATAAGACTTTCAGATCAAAGATGACACCACCATTTATTATGCATTTTTATACTTGGAGAACCTAATTTCCTACAGGTTAAAACTAGATATTAATTATTTTGGATTGCTCTGTTGAAATGGAATTTCAATTTAAGTCAAAGGGAAGAAATCGCTACCTAGTAGTTTAGAGTCAACAGCCTCTGATGATGGTGTTCAAAGACCTGGGTCCATCAATATGTATAAACATGTGTATCTTATACAATGTGGAGGGGAGATAGAGTTGGAAATGTGGGCATTCCCATTTTTCAATTTTCCTTTTTAATGAACGCGCCCTTTTTCTTGAAGAAATTAACAAAGGTTAGGGTGCTACATTTTAAAAAGGAAATGGAAATAAAGCAAAACAAATCCTGAAAAGCTGTTTGAGTTCTTCCCTTGTCTGTCCCTACAGTCTTTCTTCAACAGACTGAACTCTAAATCCATTGTGATTGGCAGTGTGTCCAATCATAGAATTTGCTAGAACTATGGAAGGTTCTACTACTGCAGTAAGAACAGATTCTGCTGCCTCAAGAACTCTGTACTGAACCACTATTTTATGAAAGTTACCTTTAGTTTTCAATTCCTCTGTCATACTTTCAAAATCCCTTTAACTTCTTGCCTAAGAAAAATCTCATGAACATTTTAAGAGTCAGATGTTATTTTCTTTTTTTCATTTATAGAAATACAGACTTTCCAAGGAGGAAGCTTATTTTTTTTTCTTTTCTGGTTTCGGAAAATTTCCAGATAAGACTTTTTTTTATTTTGATAACTGTTCTGTTTTTTTTTTTGGGGGGGGGTAGTACTTTTACCTTCTAACTTACTCTGTAAATTATTTATTATGTTTATTGTCTTGGATACTTTATCTAGAGTGTAAGCACAATGAAGACAGGGATTTTTGTATGTTTTTAATCAATGGAATGTATTCCCAACACCTAAAATAGTGCCTAGCACATAGTTAAGAGCTCAGTAAAGATTTTTTGAATAAATTTGCTCTCCTGTTTAGCATTTTGGTAGTTTCTTAATTTCCTTCATCTTTGGCAGGAAGGGGTTGATAGAAATGTTGCACATACATCTTTCTCTCATAGTTGACTTATTAATCTAGACTCAGAGTTTTGGATAACTTTGGTCATAGTATCATTTCATATTTTCTCACCTGTTTGGTTATTGGCCACTATGCAGCTAAAAATTAAACAAAGAATTCTGCCCTTTGCTATCTTGGAGTTGTAGGAATACCAAAAGTTTAGGTAGGACAGTGTTCTGAGCAATTTTGAAAAGTTCCAGAAGAGAGAAAGAAGGCAGAGTATTTATTAGGAATTTTATATCCTGTAAAATTATAATTTCCCATGATTACTAATACTGTGAGAGAGACAGTGACAGTGTTCTGAAAGGAATATTGTGTCATTCCAATAGTATATCTTACATCTTTCATTTCAGTCAATATTTTGACTTGTCAAAAGATCTGACCTCTTAGGCCTTGCTTATTCTTTCCAGACAGTGGTCCTATAAATTGACAAACTATACAATAAATAATTTTTAATGCACTGAGATTTTGTGGCTAAATTTGAGACCTGGAAGATTAACCTAGAAAATACAACTACTATAGTGTCTGCTTTTTCCTCCTGTCTTTGACAGCCCACTTAGGGGAGAATTTAGCCCTGCTGAAGAAACATTATTTGGCAAATAATCTGATCAATTTCTTTATATTCCTGGCAATGAAATGTTAAGAGCCTACCTCAGTGTTACGTCAACTCTATAATGCAGAGTCCTTGGCAGGAGATTAAATTTTGAACCAAAGATCCAATTTCACAGAAATAAAAAGTCTTACCTAAGTGCATTAAGTAGATCTTTAGTAGAGTAGTTAATACCAATTAAATGCTGGGTTGTCTGAATCATGCATTATCCATTCAGACGTGATTTTGTTTTTGTACTTTAAATGACTCAGGTTTTTGAGAGACTAGATCATCTTAATTTCTTTTGGCCACTCAGTCTTGAAATTTCCTGTGTTTTAGAAAGCAATGATGGGAAGTGCTGTGCTGGGTCAGCAGTTTGTATAAAATAGGAGTTTGGACACGTCAGGTGCTTTCATAATTTGATCAACAAGGAGGACAAGCACACAGATGTTCTTGGTAAAGTTATTTTAAACAAAAATAATACAAAAATTGACTGAGCTTCAGTCTTAATCTTTGAATGTCATGAAAAGAATCCTGGTTAGCAAGGTTGTTAGAGACTATTACCGAAAAGCAGTAGAAATATATAGTTCTATTCAAAATAAAGCTGCCTATGGTTGAGTTTTTGTTGGATGATATATACTGGTGTATTTTAAAGACCCAGTCTACTTTCAGACTCAGTCTACTCCCATCCAAGTGGTATTCTTAATGTGGTGCCTTTCATTGTGTTCATGGGTTAGACCATGTAACGGACCTCTCCTTTCTGTTTCAAGGCTGTCAGCAGTTATGGCACAGAACAATCAGAAGATTCTAAATACTCTGAGGATACCTGCATGCTTGGTCTGTACTGTGTGTTCTCACATGTGTATTCTTTGCAGACAGTGTGAGACATTTGTTCTTTACAGATGGGAACATATGCAGAAAGGTTGGGTGGCTTGTTAAAGATTCCAACATAGTTGACTCCAGAATTCTATCTCCTTGGTATTTATTGTCTTTGGTGACTCCTTCCTGCATTAGAGATGCCGAACACAAAGCAGGAATGAGTGAATTTGAGATGAGAGAACTTTAAATATTTGCTCTTTGGAACTTTTATGTACAGTTTTGGTAATCCAAAAGGGTCTCCCTGCCTCCCCCCCAAAAAATGTGAATTAGTCATTGAAACCCCATGAACAGAAAACACCAACTTCATGGTAGAATTCTCCCTTAACTTAGAATAGGTTCATGGGATCATGGAGGGAGGGAAAGAAAAAAAAAAAAACAAAAAACATTCTTTTTTGGGTACACCTAACTTTCTAGTTTGGGCTTGAAGTAAAGTTGAGATGTCAGATGTGAGTGGAGTTCTGTCACTGATAACAACCCATCTATGTGGAAAGTAGGGGAGGAGACAGGGGCTGCCATCTTGGGGAATACCTTCATCACTTTGGTGTGACATTCAATGGAAATTTTCTGACATTCTTAATTGTCCTAGGCACCTAGGTAATCTCCCTCATCTTTTTAAGGTGGCTTATAGATGGGGGTCATTTTAATATCTTTAATACAGCTTTTTGTTTACTTGACTGAGTACTGAAAAATCATCAGATTTTTCTTGAATCCTATTTGTTTGACCTTTATAAACTTAGCACTTAGAAAAGTCAACTTTTTTGAAAGTCATTGCAGTTTGTGCTTCTGAGTGCTTAAATTTTACAAAATAGGGACCATCGTGTGTGTGTGTTTAACACCTCAGAAAATGGCATTTTGTGTTTACTGTCACAATTTTGCATCAGGATACACAAGCAGTTGTAGATTGAAATTCATTATCTCAGGAACTGGTAAACACTGGGTCATTAAAAATTAACAAGTAGTTTTTGCTTTGTACCTGTTTTTTGAGGGAAAATGGTGGATATAGAGGTAGAAGGTGATTTGGGAGTGAAGGATAGAACATTACAGAAGTCTCCAGGGCAAGGGGAATTAAAAAGAACTATGGTCTGGATGTAGTCGGCCTGTCTGAAGAGAGGTTTGGAAGAAGTCCAAATTCACATCAGGTATCAGGAAAGCTGTGTGGCTGTTTGGGGTCGGGGTGTAAATGTTCTGATGAATAAAGTTGTGTGAGGATGAGGAAGTAGGAGCAGGCTGCTGGAGAAGGTCTCAAGTATTTGCCAACAGTCTGGATTTCAGAAAAAAATCTCTGGAGGCCAGGTTACCCTTTATAAAAATGCTGAAAAGGAGGAAATCCCCCAGAACCTTTTCTACAGACCTTTATTTTTCCAAAAAGATATTTAATGCACATGGGAAAAATGAGCAAACAATTTGAGAAAAGGCAGGAGGGGAAAAATGTCTCTATCCAAAACAGCCCCTCGGCCTGTCCTGCATCCCTCGATGGTTATCTTGCCTATCCTGGAAAGTTAGGCCTCCTCCTGAAAGCTGGGCATGTTTGCTTGGTCATTTCCTCCTATTTTTATGCTTATTCGTCCTGTGGCCTGTGTTCTCCTTGACAGGCCTATTTTTTTTTTCCACCCTCCTGTGGGGAGAGATAACATTCTCAGGACTAAATTCTCATCTGATAAGTTTTATTTTTAACCAGTCTCTACATCCTTTCCTCTTGGCTTCTTATTTTCCGAGCCCACACACTTCTCTGTCTTTTTTTGGCTCTTTCAGAAGGTGTGAGTAGAACATTGGGTTACAGTGTATTGTGCCAGGGGTTTTCCACCCTAAACAGCTGCTTGGGGTGCTGGGAACCGGGCTGAGCCTCCCAGGGCAGGGAAACTTTCTCTTCCACATGTGTTCCTGTTTTCAGCTGGGACATTCACTCTTCCCTCTTGCTTCCCCTCTGCTGCCTCTGAGTTTCCTTTTAAGAGTAAATTTATGTAATCTTGATGAAGGAAACATCAAAACTGCTGTGACTTGCAGTGATTATTGTGGGCTGTCTCCCTATCAGTGGCCTTGAAGCCACTTCAGGCTCCCACAGTGTGACAAAGGCACGACTTGACCTGGCTCCTGGATGGAGCTGAATGAAGGCAGCGAGAGTCAACCCTATGGAAGGGAGCACCTTTTGTTTTGATTTGTTTGTCATGTGACTGCTGGCTGAGGCTTTCTCAGACAAGAGTGTTAGGAGTAAACTCAGTTGCTTAAGTGTTCATACGTTCTGGTTTGTTTGTTTTGTTTTTTTCAATTAGCCTCTGACCCACCTCTCTTCTCCCCCTCCCTCCCCAACAACTAAATATAGTTACGGCTGAAAGTTTTCCCACTCACACTAGGGTGAAGGGGAAGTTTTTAACCTGGAGAGGAGAATGGAGTTTGCAGTGACTGGCTCCATCCCCCAGAGAGGACTGTGCATGGGAATGCGTTCTGAGACTTGAACTTCATGGCCTCCGCCTGCATTTCGTTCTCAGTGGGTCAGTTGTCTCTCAAGTATCACTTAGCTCTGTCATGCATCCTGCGCATATATATATATGTATATATATATGCACAAGCATATATATGTATATGTACGCATGTGCATGTGTGTGTATATATCTATAGTCATGACATTTCCTATAGCACAGCAGTAGGTACTTGGAAACAAAAACTGAAAAAAAGATGTGTGATATAACGTCACACATTTAAGAATGTAAGAATATTTAAGAAGTTAAGTGGGACTTAAGAATATTACTAATAAATATCAGATGGTTTCACTTCTAGGGAGAATATAAAGGAACCAAAAATAAGGGACCAAAGAAAAGAATAATAATGATTAAAAAAAAAAACCCACAACAACAAAAACAAAAAGACAAGGACAAATCAGAAAGACTTTACGGTGGGGGAGGGAATGGAATGAATACAGAAAGAGAAGAAGGGACTGAGGTGATGGTGCACTGGTGAAATGGTGGTGGGAATTCCATGGGGACTACAACTGATGTCAAATACATATAAATAAAGGAAAAAATTTTAAAAAATACTACTAATAAGGTGAGCATTTCATCAGGGTGTACCAGCTATGGCCCCTAGAAGAAATACATGCACATGTGAGTTGGGACAATTGGAGGAGAGTTAAAGGGACTGTCCATTGAGGTGGGAGGGTCTTAGAGGAACCACAAAACAGTGAAGTCCCAAGGGCTATACCAACAGGTGGTGCCATCTCAGGCATAAAGGAGTGTGGGAAGGAAGCGAAGCCATTACCAGAAATGGCTGAGTGGAGAGCCCCCCTCTTTGGGAGATGGATCTTTGCTGGAAGAACCCTGCAGGTCTGAGGCACCCTGCAAGAAAGGAGCCAGAGGAATGACACCCACTGCTTTTCGTCCTCAGACCTGCTGGAGCAGGCTGTTGTCTAAGTACATTAGAAGCCTCCGGTGAACTGAACCCACTGTAGACACAGCACAGGCTCCTATGGCTTAGACCGGTGATCGTGAGGTAGAGAGTGCGAAGGGGCAAAAAGAAGATAGTGGAAAATGGTGCCCAACCCTCACCCCTCAGTCTGTTTCTCTTTCCTTTGCTCTGTTCCCAGAGTGCACCCCCCTCCTGACCCTATTGCTGAACAGCTGATGATGGGTCACTTAGATTTCAGCTCCTTAAAGAACTCCACATGTATCTCACCCTCATTTCTTTAATCTCACTATCTGGTTTTGTTATTACACTTAGATTATTAGAAAAGTTTCATTTTAAAGTACTGATTCACATTGGAAGTTGCCTTTGTAACTCAGCTAATGATGAAAAGTTTATTAGCTTAAAAACATGCAAGGGGTACTTATTTTGATTATTTCATATGGGGGTGTGCAAAAATACTTGGACATCACTGGTGGAGTTTAAGCCCTCAGCGGGGTGAAGGATGAATGGGCTCCCTCTTCTACTGGAGAGTGGGGGCACACCTGGCCTTTTACCGTGGCCCCAGCACTGCCTTTCTTCATCCACAGGGATCTATAAACTCTCCCCCAAGAGCTTCAGAGCTTCATATCCTGCTTGCATGGCTACACCCTGGCTCATCCTAACTTGTGTGCATGAGGAGCATCCAAGATCTGAAGTGACTAGTCTGCCTTGTGTGCCAGAGGCACAAAGCAGGGCGCTTGTGCCTGCCTTTCAGAAGGCCCCGCTCCACTCCTCTCAGAAGTCATCCAACAGGGTCGGGCTCAGGATGGGATGGAACCACCTGAGGACTGCTGCTCACCTTGCCTAGTGTAGTGAGTGTGCAGCATTACCCCTAGGGAAGCTGGATGCCTTTCTCCATGGCTTTCCTCCAGATCCTGGCTCCTGACCCAGGCTGCAGGCTGATACTCAGCTGCCAGCCCCTGAGGGCACATCTGCCTTCCAACCAGTGCACCTCTCCACACACTTGTTCGGTATTTCCATGATCACCACTGCTCTGGTGAACACATACACCCATTTAGGCTTTTATGCCAGGATTTTGCTCCAAGTTCTGCTAAGGAGTGGACACAATACCAACCCTCTATGAGGTATTGTATTATCTGGATGCAAGAGGAAATGTCAAGGGCTTCCAAGGACAGGCCAAGAATGGTGGAAGCCTTGCTGGACTAGCACTGGAAGTCAGGCGAGAAGCCAGCACTGAGGAAATGCTCAGGATGGCCACCTCTATCCTCTGCTCCTCTCAGGTGAAGAGCTCTGTTTGGATGGTGGTGACCCAGCTCTGCCTCTTTACTGCGAGTGACTTTCAGGTCACATCACATTCAAGTATTTTCACCATTTCCAAGTCTCACAAAAAGACTATGATGTTCCAAGTTCATCTTTTGGGGCCAGATCAGAAGTCTGGACTGACCGCCCAGGGTCAGATGTCACCAGAGTTGTGGATGAGGCTGGAAGGATGCAGTTACATATGGGGCTGCTGAGGCCTTTCTCTCAGGAGGGCCTGTTGTCCGGGCAGGCCCTGCCAGACCCCATGGTTACATTCACACTTCTGGTCCTTATTAACATGAAAAGGGAGGTAATACCTACCACTTCGTAGACAAACAACTACATTCTACTAAAAAACATAGACACACCATGCATGAGAGAAGCTGGCTGCCTCATTCCATCTTCACGTGTGCACTGATTTTCAAATCAGATTCACCTCTGAAACCTGGCTCTGAAAGCATGAGGTGCCGAAAATAGGTTCAGCCGGTGGAAGGCAGAGCAGAAAGGCGCTGGACTCAGGAAATCTTGAAGAGGGGCCAGGAAGGGGAGGCAACAGCTGAAGGCACTTTTTCTCATTTCACAACATTTCCCAAGGTGGGTTCTGCCTCATACCTCACTTGACTCATTGGGAAAATGGACTGAGTGGGTGAGTAATGCCTGACCCTGCCCGAGCACTTAGGGCTTTACAATTAGATCATGTCTCTGAAACATACATCGGAGCCTGCTCTTGAGGGTGACCAGAACAAATGAAAGTATTATTATTATGAAGTTTCAGCTTCAAAGCGAATAATTACATCATGGTCATTTACTTCCCTATTAGCTTATGGGCAGCAGCTTCTTAGAAAATGAAATGGACTTTTGTGTTTTAAGCTGCAGGTCCTAGTTCCTATTCCCTCCCAAATCCCAACCACTTGTCTCCCCTGTACCCAGTAGTGCACCATGGAGGCAGAGATGTTCACAAGGCTCCACCATCTCCTGCAGGAGCCGCAGCGGTGACATTTAACCACCTGTAAGAGCTGACAGCCTCTGCAGCTGTTGCTCCTTTTTCTGAACAAATAACCTCGGGCTTGGAGGCTCCTTAAATGTCAGCTGTTGCTCCCTCAGAAGCTTAAATTCCACCTCACGCAACGCTCGTGCTTTTTTTCTCACCAACACGCTTTTGCCAGCGTTGAGCCAGAGCAAGCGTCCGCTGCTCACAGGCCTGGACGTGCTGTCATCTAGCTGCTGACGGTCTGGACCCACAAGCTAGACCTTGCTGTAGTGTTTTCAAGCTTGGAAAAGGCACAACTTCGCCATAAGGGAGGAAAACGCTAGCTCTGCAGGTGAGACGCCGGGTTTGGACACCCTTGGGTAGAAAGTGGTGTTTCAGGTGCTACACGGCACGACAGGGCAGGGAGTGTTACAAGCAGCTGGGCACGACTTGGGTGTTGTTCATCTGTGAGCTCATCTGTGAGGTGGTTCTCAGATGCTGACGGAGCACGGGCCGCCTGGGGTGTGACATTATGCATCACCCTCCAGTGCAGCAGCTTGGCAGACAGCAGGGAGGCAGCACGTAGACTTTGGAGGCAGGCCTGGTTTTGAATTCCAGTGCAGTTGCTTCTAACTGTGCAGTCTCTAGGTTATTTAACCTCTGCGTGCCTCAGTTTTGTCTGCAGTCATACTCTAGTCCCTTTAGTGATGACGCAACAGCCCACTTACAAAGTTCTTCCTGTCCCCACAAGTCTGCTTAGAGGCGTCGGTGCCCAGATGATGATGCTTCCTCCACCAGGTCTGTGGTATTTCTATTGAATTTGGCCACTGAGAGAGCCACCTGGCTATTTGTGGCCACAAGAGTTACGTTTTTGGTAAATGAACAAAAACAAAGAACAAAACCAGTGTAGGCTGGGGAGACTGATGAAACTGTGAAGGGAGGGTTAGGGTCAGAGCTTCCCAAGGAGTTTGGAAGATAAAGGAAGGCAGATGGCGAGGGCTCCCCGGGTGTCCGCTCCTGAATACAGGGCCCAGGGCACAGGCGGAGGGATCCTCCTCAGGCAGCCTGGAGCTCAACGCCACTGGACACTGACTTCTGCATTGCTGGTTGAGAGAAAAGAAAGTGCAGTGGAAGCAAAGACGTGAAACTGAGCTATTTACGGCCTCTCCGCTCCACATCCTCCCTTCCTTGCCTAATGGTCTCTAAACATGGCTCCTTTGGGGTCGATATAATGTTAAACCTCATCAGTAGAGGGAGCTGGAGGACGCTGCAGGAAGATGGATGTCCTCCTGTGTTGGGGTGTTTGTTTGGCTTGCCCCAAAGCTGCCCGCAGAACATGTGGGGACGAGAGAGGTGTGCCCTCCAGCAGGTTTCATGGCCAGCTCCGGCTGCTTGAGGCCCCCGGTGGAGGCTTCCTGCCCTCCAGCCTCAGCCACCCACCCTCCACCTGCTCTGGTCCTGGACACCTGGGGTGCTTCTCCCCATCCAGTGGGCTGCAGCCTGGTCTTCTTCTGGAAGGAGACCTGAGTCTCAGCCGGGGGAAGGGGCTGCCCTTCCAAGTTGGTTTCCTCCTTGGCTGCTACTCTTCAGCCCCAGAGTACTCATCAGTGAGCATATTCTCCTGTGAATCGTTCCTCATGCTAAAGCTTCCGTGTTCAAGTTCCTATGTGGTTTGTCTCCCACCTAATTCAGATTAGAATAGGGAATGGTTCCAGAGAGTCAGTCTCTGTCTCTCACCACCCCCACCTCCACCCCTCAATTCAAAATGTGGATCTACCTGCAGAACTTAGCCCCTTTCCCAATGGGAAATGGGGTGCTGGCAATTGATACCAAGCAGTGAAAGCTCAATTAGTGAAGCTATCACCTGTGATTAATTAAGCTACACAGAAATGTATGCAAATGCCCTGGCGTCCCAAGCAACTGTTGGTGTTGGCTGTTAACTAACCATCACGACTATAAGGACTGGGATGTGGGGTGGCTGGTCCTCAGTATACTGGAGTATTTGTGGAAAGAATATGATAAACTGAGGCCCTTTGACATGATGTTCAAGTCATAGTGTTACTACTGAATCAGAAAACTCATTTTTTTGTAGTCAAGTGGGCTGATACTGCTGAAAATTAACTAGCAAGTGCAATTGTTGGGTGGATTGATTATGGCTGCTAAATTCACAATATTTCCAAGTTTCTAACGTTCAAGTTTAGGACATTGAATGGGAAAGAAGGGAACAAAATCTGGAATGGGAATATCTAGTTAGATTTTGATAAAACTGATCATCTTGAAAGCTCAAGTCATCCTAAACATTTCTTGTCACTGCATGTATTTTTCCCAGCGATGCCCAAAGGGAACACTCTTGTTTGAAAACCCTGCCATAACTTCTGGGGGGCAGATGCCTTAAAACTGCGTGTTCACGCTTCTCGAGACCCACAAGTGTTCCTAGTTACCATTAATTAACCCCTCATGAGGGCTAATCCTTAGCACCTCCAGAGAGAAGCAGAACATGACCTGGGGAGACACAGCTTACACTAAATTATTATTGCATATTTGTCTATTTTTCTCACAATGTTTGCTTTCTTTTCTTGGCATAGTCCCCTTAGAATTTCCTCCATGAATTCACCCATGCACCTTCATCATAGTCCCTGTGCTCCCTCCATCCCTGCCCTGATCTCAATCCCTACGTCTTCCCTCCACAATGTCTCTGGTTTATAGTTGTCTGTGTATTTTTGTTTTGTTGTCGTTGTTGTTATTTTTTTCTTGATTCCCTATATTCCTTCTATAAGTGAGACCATCTGGTATTTTTTTTCCTTCTGACTTATTTCACTGAGCATAATCCCTTCAAGCTCCATCCATGTTTCTGTGAATGTCTCTAGTGTATCTTTTTTATTCCTGAATAATATTCAATTGAGCTTACACTAAATTAATTGTAAGGTTTTGTTTATCACTTCGAGAATGTGTATGGGAATATTCCAATGGTATTTGACTTACTGTAGTTCTAGATTTTATTCTCATGTTTTTTCCAAGGATTTCTGTTTTTTGTACTTTGAATTTTGGGGGCTAATTCACAACTGTTGGAGATAAGCCCTCTATTTCTCTTGTGATTATTGCTACAAGCTATTGAGTATGACGTTAATATTTTACTCCACTTAGTATTTTTTTGTTGCATGTGTTTTTCATTCCTTTTAACATTTTGCTATCATTTTTATCTTGTGGGTATTGTAAGTAGTCCATAGCTTTGCCTCCCCTCATGTGAACCCAGTAATAATCATTGATGTGTTTGGATTGACTTACCATATTTTTTTCATGTTCCTTGTCTGTTTATTTCATTTTTTTCCCTGTCTTTGATGATTTTTTTGTGTGCTTGACTTTGTTCTTGTTTCTGATTTGTGCTCTAGTGGTTCGGCCACTATGTTGTTTCTAGTAGTTAACCTTGAATTTTTAATGTATATCTATTGACTAGTGTTAATATTTTTCTGTCCTCTAGTTAATCAGAATCAATAGCTTCCTCTTTGTAGTGGCCAGGAAGGTGGCACAGGAGCAAGGTTCGGGATGGTTCTCAGCAGACAGGGGGTAAAGGAAAGGAGTCTTGGAGCCCTCGGTGGCTTTTCATGCTTTCATTGATCTCTACATCAGAGTTGGCATCAGGTACATGGCAGGCAGGGGTGCGGGGGTGGGAGGCTGGCAGGCCTCCCAGCCCCCAGCACATCTCCCCCTTTCAGCTGCTTTGCTGCTGCTGCTACTGCTGCTTGTGTTGGTACTTGCTGCTGATTGGTCTTGTTGGTCGGTCCTGTTGGTTCTGGCGCCCTCATGACGCTGCCCATTTAAGACCGTGTCAAACTCAGGTGCGCCCACTTGCGCATGCCCACCTAGGAATAGCTCGCAGCACCGCAGGTGTCCATCCTCACATCAGTGGTGGGATGGGTAGAAAGACCTGATAGTTCTCTGACCCAACACTCTTGCACAAAATATTTGCATACCTCATATCCCTTCTGGTCCATCCGCCTCTCGCTCTAAGATAATCAGATATTAGTTAATTGTAGGGTTATTTTTCTCTGTAATAGAGAATTTTCAGAGTAGTGTTTTAGTTGCTTTTTTGGTTGCCATTGTTTTTTGTATTCCATATCTTACTTTGGGATTTTTTTTTTACCCCATAAGAAAGCATTCTCGAAAGTGTGCTTGGGCTCTCAACATCAGGTCCTTGTATGCCTGGAGTTTTCCCCTCTCCTATGAATGTGACTTTTACTATTTGTCCTGTTGATAGCTAAGACTTAGATTAATGAATGTACGTTTCTCTTTCCTATAGTCAAAGTTGGTTTATATATTGAAGCCATTTTTAGACCTACACAGATTCAGATTTTTAAAATTCTTTGTTGTGGTTTGAACTTTCTGAAAAATCAAGATAGTTTTATTATGGTGTAGGGTCAGAACAATCAGGTCTTTCCACCCGCCCACGACTGATGATGGACACCTGCGGTGCTGCGAGCATTCCAGGGTGGGCATGCGCAAGTGGGCGCACCTGTGTTGGACACAGGCATAAATGGGCGGCATCATGGGGACGCCAGAACTGCGAGGACCGACAGACAGAACTGTGAGGACCGACCGACAGAACCAACAGGACCGACAGTACTGACAGCAGCAGCAGCAGAGAAAGAAGCAGCCGAGAGGGTGAGATGCGCCAGGGCCTGTGAGGCCTGCCAGCCTCCCGGCCCCCCGGCACCCCTGCCTGCCATGTACCTGGCCACCTCTACTAAATAAAGCATGAAAAGCCACCGAGGGCTCCAAGACTCTCCTTCCTTGACCCGTCTGCCCAGAACCATCCTGAACCCTGCATCCTGTGCCGCCGCTTCCTGCCGCTACATATGGTAATGCTTTCTGTTTAAAATTTGTCTTGCTGATATAGAACAATCTGAATATTTCTTAAAATTTCAATCTTTTAGAATCTTTAGTTTTAAATGTAACTCTTATACATTTGATGTTGTCTTTTAAAAACAGTATAACAATTTTTGTCTTTTAAATTAATGTTTAAGTTTTCCAAACAAACAAAAACTCAACAAGCTCAAAAGATCAAAGATAAACCCAAGGGATCACAGGGGTGGGCGGAGGGAGGGGAGGGCAGAGACGGGGATGAGAGCAGAAAGAGCACAAGGGACTGAGTTGATGGTGCACGGGTGAAATGGTGGTGGGAATCCCCTGGGCGCAACAAATGATGTCAAATACAATTACATATAATAAATTAAAGTTCAAGTTTTCCCTAGTTTTTAATTTTGAAACATTTCAAATGTGTTAAATTTATAATGAACCTCAGTTAGAGCTGCTAGATAATACTTTGCTGGATTGTCAATAGATGGGAATACTATATTCTGTGTATAAATGTTTGCATACAGATGCATGTGTATATAAATAAAATTCATATATGTGTGTGTATTTGTATATGGGCACCTTATTTTTGCACTGTGAGAGTTGAGCCTTTATCGCTAAAGAACATGAATATACTGCTGCTACTAAATGACTATCCACGCTGAAACTTGAACACTGATACAGTATTATCATTTATTGTATGTCCACATTCAGATGTGCCCAGTTGTCCAACAGTCTTTCTAAAATTTCCCACACCCAGGCCAACCAAGGGCTATGAACGACATCTAGTGCTCATCTACCTATTGTTTGCTGTGATGTAGAAAGGTCTCTAGTTTCTTTTTCATTTCTTTATTTCTCTTCCTGCTCCTCACTCCTTTTCCCTTCCTTCTTTCCTATATTATTTTTTCTAATTCAGTTTTGCAGAACATTCTTCTACTTGTGTATGTCGGACTCCTTTTCAGGATTAGATCCAGGTAAGCGTTTGTGTCAGGAGTACTAAGAGAAGGACAACGTTGTCTTTTCCTCAGTGTGGTATATTAGGGGTACCTGACACAATTCATCTCAGTGTAGCTCATATTAAATTTGGTCATTTGGTTAAGGTGATTGTCAGATTTTGCCACCTCTCTGCTCCCCACCAATGTTTTATCATCCATCAGTGATGTTTACTGTTGGAAAATAATTATTTCCTATTCCTGTCATTTCTTTCACACTTATAGTTGGCATCTTTCTCTAAGGAAATGTTTTTCCCTTATGTCCCCTCTTTTTAAAAGAAATTTCTTAGGATCAGGGTGTATTCATGAATTATTTTGCTTTTCAGTATTACTATCTATTCTTGTCATTATTCATTTTGAGGTTAAATTATCCCAGATTGGCCACTGTAAGTAAATTTGGCAAACTTGCTCCCTGTCAAGAGATCCTGTGTCCTTTTGCTGGGACTCTCAGTTCACACTTCTTTACTCTCTGGTCCAACTACATTAGGTAGATAGCCTTGGTAATTGCCCTGTCTCATCCAGGAAAACAGCCGTTTCTCCACTATGTCTTGCTGTGTGTGTGTGTGCACATTTTTTTTTTTTAATCGGGGGACAGTATTCAAAACTAAGATCTGTGTGCTAGGTGTGTGCCTTGGTACAGAGATGTAATTGCTTGTGGTCTTTCTGGGAAAGCCCAAGAAACCTCATGTTTATGGTGAGAACACCACAGGGTTTCTTCTCTCCTGCTCATCTTCAATATTTGTATCTCTCCTCTCACAATGAGAACACAGGTTCTTAAAAATAGCCCTGCAGTGAATTCAACGTATTTCATAGCTGCTCTATCAACAAAATTACTAAGTCAGGTTTCAGATTTCCTTGCGGTTTTCTTTCTGTCTTTAGTCTAAACAATACTTCACTGAGGGTCTATTATAAGAGTAGTGTGTTCACAATTTATATATCCATATGATGCATGGTTAGGTTCTTTTGTTTGTATTTGCTTTAGAATAGTTTTCCAAGCCCTTCTTTCAATTTATTTTGGAATGCAAAAATCATTACTGTCATTCAAGATTCAAGCTATATAAAACGGTATATTTAGAAGTTTTATTCTCGGGTCTTCCTGGTGGCGCAGTGGGTTAAGCAACGCACTATGAAGCAAACCGCAGCCACTGGAACATGAATTTGATCCCTGCCACTGGCCAGGGAGAAGACCCACATGGCAAGGCAGACCTCTCCTGCCTCACCCGCTGCTGCCCTTGGCAGTGTGTTTCGGTCAGTCTGCCTGTTCTGCTCCCCACTCTGTCTCTGGTGAATCCTCTCACCGCCCTGGACTCTGGCCTGTATCCTAGCTCTTGTATGCATAAATAAATAAATCTTTAAAAAAAAAGTTTCATTCTCTTCCCCACTGCAGAGATACTAACCTTCTCTATTCCTATAGGGTGACATTCAATATGCTATTTCTAATTTTGATCTTTGTGTTTCGTTTTGCAAAATTGTTGGGTATTTCTTTTTCTTCTTTCTTTGTGCAAAAGGTGATATAATTCTTTGCATCTTGCTTTTTTTCCTATAAAACTATTTCTGGGAACTCATCCTATATTTGCTCAAGAGTTTTCTCATTCTTCTGTACATTTTTCAGTTAAATTGTGATAACTATTTTATTTGAGTTTAAATTTTACATCTTATTTTGTGCTTTATACTTATTCTGTTTGTTGTACTCTTTCCTGCTTGCATATTTTTAATTTTTATAAGTCTATTTTCATCTAGTTTAGGTACTCAACTCTTTTATCTACTTTCAGAAAATTCTTTCAGAAGTTATCTAAAATAATAACCTATGTCAGTGTCTAAGTTTGATTGGTAATGTTACTGTTCTTCTGGAAAATACAGTAGTCTTGCTATATGTCACAAAATCTAGTTTCTGCTTTCAATTTTTATGTAGATGAAGTCACAAATCCTTCTTATGACTTTAATATTCCACATTGGGTCTGTTTGCCTCTACCTGAATGGCATCTGTTAGATTTTGCTTTATTTGGGTGACAAATTCTGTGTTTGTTTTCTGAAAATACCTTTATTTTTACTTTGGAAATATTTTCACTAGAAAAAGAATTTTAGGTTGATAATGGTCTTCAAAATTGTAAAAGAAAAGGCCATTCTACTATTTTGTCTTGTTGCTAACACTCCATTAAGAGAATCCGTTGGTTTTTCTTGAACTTCATTTAAGAGTATCCCTCTCATCTTTGGTTTTTGGTAGTTTTACTATGATGTGGCCAGGTCTGAACTTATTTTGTTCTGACTGGAATTCTTTGAGTGTCATGAATCTAGATTGATTACGGAAAATTCCCAGTCACTATTTCTTCAAATGTAGTCTCTTCCATCCTCTTCTATCTTGGGGACCCTAGCTGAAAATTTTTGATCTTAGCTTGTAACAGTGGGCATTTTGTTAGCTTTTTTGTATTTTCTGTTTTGCTCTCTGAACTACATTCTAAATAATTCCTTGTAACTATTATCCCTATTCATTAATGAGCCTGTTCTGCTACTAAGCTAATGTGTATAATCATATTTTTAATTGTAGAAGTATTATATATATCTTTCTCTTTTACAAGATCTCTTTGTAAAAACCTCCCACTTCCTGAAGGTCTTCAAGAATACCATATTTCCTTAAATATAATAAGCTGAGTTCTTCTCAGTTAGTTTGTATGTTTGACAGATCTATGTGTGTATTGCTGCATGCATATATGAGTACTTGATTCTGGTATCAGTTTTTCTCCCTCCTGGTAACTTAGTAGTTGGAGGAATCACCATGCTGGTTTTAGGGTGCTTTCTCATTACAGACTTTAGACCATTGCTCTTGGAGCTAGTTCCAGGAACAAGTGGAGAAATAGAATGAAGCTACAGTCTTCCAGAGAGCATCTGACTTTGCTTCTGCTTGGCATCTGAGGGCAATTCCAGTCTAGGACTATGCCAGTTGTAGTTCAAAACCTGATTTCTGAGTCTTTCTAGGATGTAGGGTCTCACAGGAGGTCTAGACTCATCTGGTTCATCCCCACCTTTGGGACCCTGGCCTATCGAGGAGTCCTAGAGACCCACTCATGTACATTTGAACTTTGGTATGTCACCTTTTTGTAGACAAGGTCAAATTAAAGGGAGCCACAGATTCCCTCTGCACAAAAGTGGATTCTGTGCTCATTTATCTCCAGAGTTCCTTTTGTTCTGGTTATTTTGAACTATATTACTAGCTCCTCTTAAAGAAAAGGCGTGTTCATTTTGCTTTTAGTTTTTAACACTTAGCCCAGAGATTTTATTTTTGTTTTGTTTTAAAGAGAGCTTGTCTAAATATCCAAACCCATTCTTAAAGAGAGCACTAAAGTCTTAGTTTCCTCTGATGATTTAGTTTTGACTGCTTTCTGACTTTTGGAGGGTTGGGTAGTCTTTAATTTTTGGTCTGCTAATAGCTTTTAAAATTTTTTCCAGTGCTGTATATTTATAGAACATATATAAAATGAGACGATAAAGTTCTTTTGAGCTAGACATCCAAATAAGTGCTCCATAATTCTTTACAACATCCCCAGGAGATGTTAATAGTTGGTGGTGGCTATTGTTTTTTTCTTTTTTTTCCGTTTTATGTAAGAGGAAACGAGGTTAAATAACATTGCTATGGTCATAAAACTAGCGGGTGTCCAAGTCATAGCCTCAAGCCAAGGTCTGAAAACCACAGTCTAGGCTTTTAACCACTGGATTCTAGAAGTCCCCGTGTATAGCAATTTAGAAAGTTACTCTAATGAAAAAAATCATTAGAGATGCCATCACTTAGAACTCACTTTTGACTCATTCTGCACAGGTGCTATAACAACCATGGTGTGGCTTGTCCAAGCCATGAACCCCACCAGCCCTTTGCTTGTGTCTGTACCCATGGAGCTGCACATCTCACCTCAGCACAGACACGGGCAGAATCTTAGCCCAGGCAACACCATCTCCATTAATTTCTCCTCTCCCCTGCCCTAGACAGTTGGTGTACAAGGAGGCAATGTACCCATTGACTAAGTCTGCCATTATGTTGCAATCTTGTGTTAATGATTTGTTTTAAATATGAGATGCTCTTAAGGTTATACATTTTTCTCTTTATGACTTTGTCAGTTCTCATGGGCTTTTATATGAAGTTAGAATAGTGGTTATGATGTGGGATTTAGAGATGAGCTGCCTTGTATACATTCTCTGTCACCAATTTGTGTATGAATTTGGGCAAACTGCTTGACGTATGGATGCCTCAGCTTCCTCACCTGAAAAATGAAAAAATAACAACATAATAATGCTATTATAAGGACTAAATGTCAAGTAGTTCAGACAGTTGGACACAGATAAAAATTGAATGTTTATTGTTACTAATGTTAATAGTTAATTAGGGCGGTTTTTTTTTTTGACCCAAGATTTTTTTGGTTAAAATTTTCAAATGGTTGGGGTACTCATACTCATTTTGGTTTTCTGCTTATTACTGTACATTATAATTCTTAAAATGATTTTTTTAGTAATCTAATACTGAAATTTTTTTCAGAAGCATTTGTTTTCTAATGAAAGCAGTTATTTGTATGGCTATACATCTCTTTAAATCATCTGTGTTGTTAATTTTATATGATTTTTAGTCTACTAGATCTGAAAATTAGGCATTCTCCACAATATTGCTAGATATATGTATGTTGGTTTTATTAAAAATATTGCTGTCATTAATGGATTTCTCTCATTTCTGGTTCAGGGAAAAAAAATCACTCAGTTATCCTTTTTACCCCTCTCTTTGTTACTGATTTTTAGAATCTATGAGAGTCAAATTGTAGTTTAAGCTTAGGCAGTTCTTTCTAGAAGCTGTGTCTTTGGATGGAGCTGTGCTTTATGTCACTGCGTCGACACCATGATAAACATGTTGGTTGCTGGATGTGAAATGGGTGGGAACTGACGTGATTCAGCTTGCTCTCACTTATTTTTAAGTCATCGTATTTTACTGAGTTGGAATAATACAGCAACTTTATTCTTCCTCCTGGCAGCCTGAGGAAACCCAAAGAACCAACCAGAAATAAGATTCTTCCTGAAGAGACGTGAAAAGGTAAGTCCACCTTCCCAAACCTTATTGGTCAAGGACAGCCTGCTTTCCCATGGGGGAGCTGTTCAGAGGTTGTTACTCAAGGTCCAAAGAGATGGCACTGCAGGCACAATGCCTGCTTATTCCTGGGCTTCCTTGAGAATTCCCCCTCCACACCACGGAGGAAGTTGCTAGGCAGCCAGGAGATGAAAGAGTGAGAGGATGTGACCGTTTTCTTGCAACTCTTTGTCTGTTTCTACCTACACAGAGCAAAGCAGCTTTCCTGTGGGGATTTATCTTCAAAAGCAAAGCATTCTTGTCTTTTCTTCTCTGCCTACATTATTAGTAGAAATGGAAAGGCCTGGTTTTCTAAGGCTACAGAATCAAGGGAGCACAACCTCCACATTTAACTGCCTGTGCCGAACCTCCTGCCTTGAATGCCTTCCCCTTCAATTGAAGGACTTTCAAGGTTGCGCAGTGCAGGGCTTGGTACTCTAACTGGAGGAGAGAGTTGATTTGCTGCCAGACTTTGTCTTGCAAGCTCTGAACTTTCATTCCCACAAGGACATGGTTTTTCATCTAACAATGACACCCTTAGTTTGCTATCAGCTGGACTTGTCTTTTTGAACTGTTGATCCAGTAGTGGTAACCTGGGTTTGTTCTGTCCTACCCTTAATCTCGCAACTGGACTGCGCCTGAAAAGAACTGGTTTAAGAGGAAACACCTGGACTCTGTCCTTTCACCTGCTCAAATCTTACCTGTTAAAGACAAAATTAAATACTAGGGGTGGGAGGAAATGAAATACTATTTTTGTCCTATTCTTCATCTCTGTTTTCCAATACATGTGCGATGAATTACAAGGAACTCATCATAAACTGCCTTTGTGATGACTGGTGAGCACAGTTTGTTTGTTTGATATATTTCTCTGGGGAGACAAAGTACCTAAGTGAACACCTTTTATAAAGTCAGTTGCCTAAGAGCAGCTGCATAAGTGTGTGTTCTCACCATTCCGATTTTACTTCTGATCACTATGATTCTGACACCAATGTCAATATGTTTGTGTGCGTTTTTTGAAAAACGTACGGCAACTCCTCAGTTCCAGCTCTTGGCATTTAACTTCCTTCTGACGCTATCTACTTGGACACGTAACATCCTATCCCATGGATCAAGGGCTCTGTACTATAAGACTGTCTCCCCATGTGCCCAGCACAATTCAGACACCCAGTTGTTGCCCGTGCTTCTGATTAGCTTGCTATCAGGTTCCAACAGCTCCCTCCTTGGGTTTGATTTATTGATCAGAGTGGCCCAGAGAACTCAAACATTTACTTATTAGATTGCCGGTTGTTTAAGGAGATATTTCAGGAGTGGTCAGTTGGAAGGCAGAGTACAGGGAAAAGGCGCAGAACTTCATGTACTCTATGGGCGATCCCCTTTCCCAGCACCCCATGCACCCACCAGCCTAGAACCTCTGAGGCCCACTCCTCGACCTTTTGTGGAGGTTTCATGACATAGGCATGGCTGAAATTATTGCCCATTGGTGATTACACTCAGTCTCCAGCGTCTTTGATCACTTGTTGGTTCCACATGCAACCAGTCCCATCCTTGAATGCTTTTCCCACAATCACTTCATAAACAATAGCCAAAGCTAGCGTCATTGCTTGTCTCACAGGAAATACCAAGGGTTTGGGGGATAAGTCATAAGACTAAGGCCAAATAAAAATTTCTTACTATAAATCACAATATCACAGTGATCAAATCTGAAGTGTTGTTGCTATTTGAGCAAAGTGCTGTCCCTGTGTGAGCAGATCAGCCACCAGGTGACTAGTATGTTCACTAGCTTCTCTCATAGGGCTTGCTTGTTCTTTTAGTTTTAAGGGTATTGTATGAGGTTACTCCCCAGGTAACTGAGATCTCAGAATATGTGTGGTCAACATTTGCCTCTGCATCTGTTCCTTTTCTATTTCCCATGATTTCCTTTTTTTTGGCTTTTGATGGACTATTTTTTTGCTAGGCTTTGAATACCCATTGACAGTATATAGTTACTTCTTACAGGCCCAACAATCTTTTGCTTTGAACATCTGTCTCAACCATTTTATATTTCTAATCTGCCAAAGGTTTTGGGTGCCAGTACGCTACAGTCCCCAAATAATAATAGATGACCAGATGATCAAATTAACAGATTCTGCTTTCACTTACAGTCACTTCTGTTAGCCCATATAGAATGAAAGATTTCTCTCTTATGGCAACTTGTCCAGTACTGTTGATTAATTGCTCAGCCAGGATATTTAAATGTATGATTGGTGTGCCTTTGTACAATTACAAACACAATGGTATATATAGTGAAAAAATTTCCCTTGAAGTAATGTCTAGCTTACTTGGATAAGCAGCATATACCCATGTGAAATACTCAATGAGTGGGACGGTGGTATAGGAATCATATTTTCAACTACTCTAAAGAAACTCTTGATCAGTGTGCTTTATGCCATGCATTTTCATGAAGAAAAAACTGGGAAGAATTAGTCTCCTTGGACTGTTCAAACACAGTATAGCTCCCAGGTGATTTCAGCCGGGAATCAAGGCACACTCTTGGTTGTCTCGAGATTTTTGAGTACTTGGGAACAGCCGTCAGCACCAGTGTTGAGGTAACACCCTGCTGTGGTGTGTAGGGTCAGCACTGAGGAGGATGAGAAAGGAGGACAAGAGCACATTTGTTTCTGAGCACATAGGAGGCCCTCTTTGGGGCCCTCCATGATAGATGGGGTAGAGGGCTGATGGGAAGATGAGACTTGCACCTGCAGGTGGAGGGGGTGATCCAGGGAGTCTGTGGTGTTAATTTTGCCTCAGTGTTGAGTCCATAGGATGATAGGACCTGTGGACGTTTGAGTGAAAGTAAATCTGATTACTGTTTTTCATTCCTGTGGCCACCATAAAAAATGTAGGTCTTCACCATTTCACATCTAGGTTCTTATCTAAGAGACTCTGTCATTTTTTTCTTATCTCAGTCAAGCCTGACCCATTGCCAAATCTCCTAAAATTTCTGCTTTTGTAATTTTACTAGAAACTGGAAAAAGGAGATGCGTGCACGTGTGAATCTGTGGGACAGTTGTGGAGTGAGAGAGAGGATGGATGCAGAAGGAGAATCTTCTCCACTACCACTTTCTGGCCAATGATTTCTCCACCATCTCCTTAAAGATATGCAGAAGAGAATATGACTTTTAAACAGTCTTGGCATGTTAGCTAAGTCCAACCCCATCTTTGACATCTTTGCTTTTAAGATCATAAAAAATATGCAATAGTACTCACTATCAGATAACCATGAACTAAAGCTGTTTAATAGTTAACTTTTTAACGATGGTAGAACTTTAGAAATTAAAAGCAAAAATGCCCTCTGTTCAGATTTTCAAACGTGAGTTGTATCAGTATCACAAATGTCCTAGTCTGGCTACTCCTCAAGCAGAGCCTGAGACAAGAATGTAGGTGCATGCATTTTATTAAAGATATGCTCTTCTGGGGTAATATCTGCGGAACAGCAAGGAAGTGGGATAAGGAAGGGAAATGGGCAAAGCAAGGAATGTAGTTTCAGGTGAAGTGTAGCTTACCTGTGGGGTATAAGAGGAATGATCTGGAGCACACGTTACATTGTACCTTGTCCCCTGTTTGGCAGTGTTGATAGGTGTGGAAAGTGAGGATTGTAGCTGTCTGGGCAGAACATTTTCTCTTGACCAAATGTATGCTTCCTCAGAAGGGGTACTTGCTGCTACTTTAAGTCAACACTCATAGCAGAGTGAATCATCCACTACTCAATAAAGATTTAGGTGGGACACTAACATCAACTCTATCAGCTTCACTGCTTCTCACATTAAGTTCATTAAAATTTTGATTCTCCAGTATTCTGGTGGTCAATTTCCAGTAGAACACACAAGGGAAGAGTTAGGGGGATAGTATGAAGTCATACAACTAGTGCTCATTTTCTCCTTTACCACTATTCTAGATTCATCTCACACTCAACTATCACATCTACTGGTCTAGTAGACTTATTTGATGGATTGATTACAGTTCTCATTCTGAGTGATTTGAACCCAAGAATCAAGCTCCTATTTTTCTTTTTGTCAACTCATCATAGATTGTTCCCCTATAAGGGGAGAGGTCTGAACCAAGGGAATGGCATCCGTGTAATTGTGGTAGGTGTTGTGAGAATCTGTGCCACCTGTTCCTGCAAGTTATTTGTAACCTTGGACCTGCTTGAGCCTGAGGCCAGATATGCCACTTCAATCTTCCAGTGTACTGATCTGAGCTGATGTGGGCTATGATGACATTTATGGCACATAGTCACTTGATATTCCAAGATAAGATATTCTTTCAGTACATGCCAGGTGATATTTCTTGAAAATGTACAAGGCCCTCTATGTCCTATGCACGTGGAACCCCGGATCTGTGTGCTAATTCTCCTCTTGGAGCTCACCTGAGATTCAATTAGACTTTTCCCCCTACCTCCCCAGAGGTAGTGGGAGGTAGGGGGAAAAGTCTGATTTCCACTGAATCTGCCAAATAATATGACCCTGATGTCAGGATTTCTTGTACTGTAGTTTGAACTGCCACCCCTTCCTTACTCTGGACCCCATTAGAAAAAAAAATCATCTGATATGGGAGTTGTAGAAGTATTCCCAGATATGAATGATACTGCCCACAATATCGAAAGTGCACATCAAGGATTGTGTGTGTGCCTTTTCTTTAGTGGTGGGAGGTTCCAGGTATAAAAAAATTGTCCTTTACTTTGGAGTTGATGTCCTGGAATGCTCCAGAGTGTTGGACCCCAAAGCTTTGAAGGTTGTAGGACTCTCAGTTTTCATAGGACTTGTTTCCCACCCTGTGGAGTCCATATATCTTACAAAGACATCAAGAATACTTGCACTTCTAATTTATCAAATCTGATTAGCATGATGCCATCAATATAGTGGATCAATGCAATGGTCTGCAGAATGTGTAAATGTTGGAGGTTGCTTTGGGACTAAGATGTGACAGCAGGAGAATGAACGCTCTGTGACAAGATCATGAATAGGTGGTGTTGTCCATCGTGTGGGAATGCAGCCTGCTTTGATCTTCCCTCCTGGATTGCTTGGGAAAGAATGCATTAGCCAGATCAATAGCTGCATATCATATTTGATAGCCTGTGATAATATCCTCTAGTAAAGATAATCACATCTGGTACAATGTCTGCAATTGGGGTTACTACCTGATTAAGTTTATGGCAGCCCACTGTTATCTATAGTAATTCATCAGGCTGAATAGGATGAGGCCATGCAGGCCAGGCAGGTGAATTGGATGAGAATATAAACGGGGTTATGGACCTTCACCGTTGCATCAGGTAAGTCCGAGAGTGACTGATCACTCTCACTTCCCCTGGGAAGCGATATTAGTTTTTATTGTTTTGACTGAAGTTTGGGGTCAGTTTCATGAGTTCCCATTAAATTATTTTATACCACTATTTAAGGAAATAGTGTTCAATGAGAATTTTAGTATGACCACCCCTCTACGTGTGTAGGAAATGAACACTTGGTAGATGCCATGGACCCGGTGGACCCATGGTGAGAGATGTAGAATTGTGTCAAAAGCTGTTATCTCCTGACAGGTGTGTTCACCCCCGCCCCCACCACCACACACAGACACACAGCGGCCCTTTAGAGATATCCATCTTTGAGCTCCCCACTCTGTGGCTTTCTGAGTAAGTGACCTGAGACTTCTTTACAGGAGGGGCCCTGGGACTCACCACCACGTGCATTTGCTATAGATTTTTGTCTGTAGGTGGTTGACGGATGAACTAACCAATACATTTCCTAGCCATTAGAGACTAACTTGAAGCTTCACTTTTCCTTTATTTTTTAAGACTTTGATGTGCATTTTTAAAGGAATGCTCTTGAGTAAAATAATCCAAATCAGGAAATGAACATCGACGAAACACTAGTACTAAATTATAGACCTTACTGACATTTACCAGTTGTCCCAATGACAGTGAAAGAATATCCAAATTTATGCATTACTCAGTGATTACATCTCTTTGGTCTCTCTTAATCTACAGCAGTAGATTTTGTCTTTGTATTTCATGCAACTAAAATTTTTGAAGAGTACAGACCATTTTTTTTTTTTTTGAGACTATCCTTCCCTTTGACTTTGTTGTGTCCTGGTCAGATACAAGTAATGCATCTTTGACATAACTGGCACTTAGGTGGTGTTATGTCCTCCTTAGTGTATCATAGTGAGAGACATGCCATAGGTGAAGCACATTATTGGTGATATTAAGTTTGATAATTTGGCTAAAGTGGTACCTGGCAGATTACTATTGTTTTCTGTTATTACTAATTTAAACTATATGACTAATAAGGAGTGATATTTGAGACTGTGAGTATTTTTAAAATATGTTTTATGTATTTTTTCTTACAATGTTTGCTTTCTTTTCTAGCTGTAGTCCCCATAGAATTCCCACCACCAATTCACGCGTGCACCATCACTGTAGTCCCTTGTGCTTTTCCTGTCCCTGCCTTGATCCCAATCTCTCCCTCTTCCCTGCAAAATGTCTCTGATTTGTAGTTGTCTATTTCTGTTTCGTTGTGATTATTTTTGTTGTTCATGTTATTTTTTCCCCTTGATCCCCTATATTCCTCCTATAAGTGAGACCACCCAAAGTTTTCCTTTGACTTATTTCACTGAGCATAATCCCTTCAAGGTCCATCCATGTTTCTGCAAATGCACTAGTTTATCTTTTTTGAGTGCTGAATAGTACTCCATCGTGTGTATATACTACATTTTCTTGATCCATCATCTATTTTTGGGCATTTGGGTTGATTACAAGTCTTACCTATTATAAATAATGATGCAGGTAACATAAGGGTTCATGTATTCTTTTGAATTCATGTTTTTGTGTCCTTTGGGTAAATCCCGAGGAGTGGGATTGTTGGGTCATATGGTAGCTCCATTTTTAGTAGACTGAGGAAACTTCATATAGTTTTCCATAGAGGTTGGACCAGTTTGCATTCCCACCAGCAGTGTAGGAGAGTTTCTTTTTCTCCACAGCCTTGTCAACATTTGTAACTGCTAGTTTTTTTAATATGTACCATTCTTACTGGTGTAAAGTGGTATCTCATTGTAGTTTTAATTTGCATTTCCCTGTATATCCTATTTTTTTGTCAAACTTTCATTCATGATTTTATCTATAGCTTAAATTAAAATTCATAATTTAAGGAATTAGTATTCAATGAGAATTTTAGTATGACCACCCCTCTACGTGTGTAGGAAATGAACACTTGGTACATGTCATGAACACGGTGGACCCATGGTGAGAGATGTAGAATTGTGTTGAAAGCTGTTATCTCCTGACAGGTGTGTTCACCTTAAACCACCCCCCCACGACCACCACACACAGACACATAGCGGCCCTTTAGAGATATCCATCTTTGAGCTCCCCACTCTGTGGCTTTCTGAGTAAGTGACCTGAGACTTCTTTACAGGAGGGGCCCTGGGACTGATGATTGGTGATTCTTACCTGAATCAAGGTTCTTGTTAAATGGTAGCTTCTGACTTCATTATTTCATTTACATTTATTAGTTGACTCTTTACTGTGAGAAAGAAATTTTCCTTTTCCCTTTCATTGTAACCCCCATGGGTTTTTACTTTGTTTAATGTGTTATAACCACTACAGTTATTATTTTGATGCACACATTGTCCTTGATTTGTCTATTTCTCTTTCAATTAAAGGATTATACATCTGATAACTGACTTGGATCATGATAGTAGGTAAAATATCATGCCTATCCAATGGGATAACTTTCTGTTCATGCATTCTTGGTCTCTTTTAACTGTCTTAAGCAATGTGCCCTTGGCTATTTCTATATCTTGCTGCTGTGGACACCGTGGTCTATGGTTGCGCCGCTGGCCGTCATTTGGATTTAGCTCCCATCAGGTAATTGTGACCACCTACTTTCTAGCAATGAAGTGCTGTTCCCAGACCTCTGCTCTTTTGGAGCTCTATGATCCCCATGTACCACTGAAGCAACAGCCTTTCCCTGTAAGTGGCAGTTTACAGAGGACAGCTGTTACCAAGCTTCTTAATGATACCAGCAACAACCCCACACCAGCACACCCACATTGTCTGGTAACTAGAATGAGCTCTGGGCTCTTAGGAAATGCATTGGGTTTTCTGGTATAATGCATTATAATAAATCCATTCTAGCATGGCTATTTCTCTGAGACTTGAATCCCTCCTCCACAGCCTGCCACGGCAGTTCTGGTATCTCTATTTAATGTGGCCATTACATTTTCCATGCTTCTAAGAACCATTCTAACTGTGGATTAGGAGAAGCCCCTGGAGTCACATCAGAGTGTTAAACTTTGTGTCATGGAAGACTTGTACCCCCATATTGATAAACTCCCTTATCCAGTTTTATAGTTCATGCCCCTTGACCCAGTACCCCCAAGATTCTTGTCCAGACAAATCCTCCCTTTTCCTGCTGGTTACCTTTACTAGTTCCCACTGCACCTTCTGTGTATAATCTTGCCTGTCAATAGGCTAAGATTTGAGCCTAGTTCTTGGGTCAAGATGAGATGTGGCAACAGGCACAGGGGATGGTGGTGGGCAAGTGGCAGGTCCTGATTATCTTCAAACAAGGGGTGGTTGCTCTACTTTAACAGGAGAAATGACTCTGAAAGGACTCAAATTTTGAGGCTCAAGGTTTCCACTGTATCTACCTATTAGCCCATTTCAAATCTCAGGGTTCTACTTCTCTATCAAATTTCTGACTGGTGTAGAAGACTGGTGAGGACTGAGAATTCCTTCTGCTGAACTTGGGGGTTAGGAGACCACACACACACACACACACAAATGTAACAGTGATGGAAAGTGAGGTCTGCAATAGTCCAATTTCAGATCTTTCATGATTAGGTTTGTGGCCAGGGCTTGGCTCTGAGATAATCTGCACTCACAGGATGCTGGAAGATGTTGGCTTAAAGGCCCAGGGTTGACACACTCCTCAGACTGGAAGCTGGATCCACGCCCCATCTAGTCATCCTCCCAGCTCAGCGCTCCTCTGGCCAGGCTGACTCTTCAGGGTTGGGCTGCTTGCCAGGCTCCTCTCCTGGTCAGTGCTTGATTCACGGTCTTTCTCTCCAGCGTTGTGCTGCTCCCCACCTCCCCAGCTTTCTGAAATTCAACTTCATATTTATTTATACAAGAACTGGGGTGTAGGCCAGAGGGGGGAGGGGGGTGAGGGGATTCACCAGAGACAGAGTGGGGAGCAGAACAGATGGATGTAATGAAATACACCGCTGAGGGGAGCAGCGGGTGTGGCAGGAGAGATCTACTGTGCCACATGCGTCAGCTTCCTGGCTGGGGCTTGAACTCAGGCTATAATGGCTGGTGGTCCTTGATAGTGTGAGACTTTAACCCCTGCACCCCCAGGGGAGCCCTGAAATCTAACTTCTTAAAGGCTGAAAAACATGGACCTTTCTGTGCCTTTACACAGCTATTGCTACAAGCTGGGGTACGTCCCTCCCACGGGGTTGAGCTCTGTGGCAGAGCATTTTATCTTAAACCTGACAGGCCCGAGCGGAACGGTCTTTCCTCACCTAACCAGATCTTAGCTGGTGAGTTTTTAAATAGAACTATTTAATTGGTTATATGGATACAGTTTTTAGTCAGATAGTCTTTTATACCATTTGTCTAGATACACTTAAAACAGGTAGACTAATTTTTGACTTTTAATGCTGTTTCTTTGGATATTCACTTCCATATTTCTAGATGGCATATTTGTGCTGCTGTTTCCCAATTGATTTAACTTTGGAATATTGTTGAGTTTAGACTTTAAAATGAGATTATCGATCCTGCCCCTCTGGCCATGCCATCACCGCTATAGCCCACACTTACCCTTTACCCATCCTTGTAGCAAACTTTAAGTTTTTGATAAGGCCAGCGTTCCCTGTTTTTATTATTAAGCGTATGGAAATAGGCTTATTTTAGCCAACACTTGTGGTGTTCTCTGCATTTTCACACTCTTATAAGTGTTTTTGTATTATAAGCTATATGCTTATATGTATTTAATGTGTTAGATATATAGATACATTCTACAATATACATATATACAATATATACCTTGTAGCTAACGTATTTCATTTTTCCATGCTTGTGTAACTTGAATTAGTAACTATTACTTTTAATACTCTGTGAACTTCTAACTGCTCCAAAGAAAAGGCAAATCTCCTTTCAATTCAGCTGAATGAGCTTAAGTTAGCACTGTGTCCTTGGAGGAGACCTTCTGAATGTCATTGTCGTTGGGCTCCAGTGGGGATGGCAGTCATCCTTGGGCAGCAGATCTTCTCTCACATCTAATCAGGCTCCCTGAGCATCCCCCCTGAGTCGGATTCCTTGCTTCCTGGACCTGGATCATCTTTGATGTGCTCCCTTGTTGTGGTAGAGCACAGATGCTAGTAGCTTCCTGAGGGGGTTAACTTTTCAAGACTGCACTTGTTGGCAAAAAAAACCTTTTATTCTGTCCCCAGACTTGATTTTTTTTTTTTTTTTATCTGAGGAGAGAATTCTAGGCTGGAAGTCACTTTAGCCTCAGAATTTTATTTAAAGGCATGGGAGATCTGTTCTTTGATATGATAGCAAGATTTTTTCTCCAATACCTCCACTAGCAGAACACTGCCTCTAACTGTGCTTGGTGCCTGAGTCCAGAGTGTCAGCCCTGAGTTGCTGGAGGACAGTCACATACTGTCACAGCACCAGGAGCCAAAGGTGACAGGCAGCTGCTTAAATTGACACTCAAGCTGTTGAGAGCATTCCTGCAGTCAGCTCTGCCAGCCACGCTCTACTTTTAGATGTTTTTGGTGCTTCCATCACTCTGGATAGACCTTCCAGGGCAGTGGCCCTGCAACTGGACCATTTTGTTTCTGGTTTTCTCCCATTTCCAGTTCACATTTAGTTTTCTCTAGTCTGTAAGTCACACATCTGTACAAAATTTTTGTTGTCTCTTCTCATTTCCCTTGTCAATATTTTAGACTTTAAAAAATTCTCTGTGCTGAAGTTTTAAGCTATCTTAAGCGTGAATGAATGTGTTAAGTGTGGCATATTTGTCAGGAAGCATCTTTTCTCCAAGACTTTCTAGAGATTCCATTCCAGGTTGGTCTCTTGTTTCTTAGCATTCAGCTCATTCCCATACTCTGGCAGTTTTGTTTTGTACGTGGAGACCTTGCTTCCCTAACCATGGTGTAGATCTGTTCTTCTGTGACAATATGTTAAATTGACTTAGTGTGTTTTAGATTTTTCAGGAAGTAAGGCTTTTTGTCTTCTAGATGTAACCAAAATTAAAAAAAAAAAGATTAGGATTTGGTAAATTTTATGTATTTAGTAGCAGGTCACGTAGACTTGGCTCAAGGCCACCTCATTCAGTAGCCATGAAAACTGGCCTCCACGTCAAACACTTTATATTTAAGGTAACATTTTCAGCACCAATTGAGGAAAATATTTCTCTGAAGCAAATTATCAATATTATTTTACATTAAAATCCAGATTTTCATGTACAACGTTTTCGTTAATGGTCGACGCTGACTTCATACCTTGCTATGTTTGTGTTGGTGGGAAAAAGAAGCCTGTGAGGGCAGAGAGATGTGTTTTCACCTGATTGGGGAATTGTATCAGACTCCTACTGCTCTACAGCAAGCCATATAGCAACCCAAACCTAGTGGCTTTAAATATTTACACAACATTTATCACTTCCCACAGTTCCAGGAGGTTCTCTCACTGATCTCACAGGGTCGCTCATGTAGTTGTTGTCAACAGGTGAGTTATCTGAGAGGTAGGTGCCAGGTCAGGTGCTGGGGGTAGTTGGGACAACTTAGGCTTTTCTCTCAACACCAGGGCTTAATCATTTGGTAGCCTTGGAGCTGCAAGAGAGCACATTACAGTGTGCAAGTGTTTATTTAACCTCCTCTTGCATCATACTTGCTGATGTCCCATGGGCTTAAAGCAAGTCACATGGCCAAGGTCAAAGTTAAGGTGGGAAGGTCATGGTTACTAGGAGGTGCGATTCATTGGAGGTTATTACTGTAGGACTCTTCCAGAGGCTACAGAGTATGTGTGTATCATAAATATAATTTATTTATTACTAAAGATCACTATAGATCTCCTTGCTTGTATGTGTAATATAAATATAATTCCTTGGAATTGTTGCACATTTGTTTTTGTATGATGGGCAAGACTGACATATGGCCTTCAAGTCCCAACTCACTGAGAACGGTGGGCTTAGTGCAGAAAGACAGCACATTTATAATTCTGCAGACAGCTCTGTCAGTCACCACAGCAGTGAGCTATAGTCTAGCGTGGGGTGTTTGAAGCTTAGCTCACTGATATACACCTCCTGGCCCCCTCCTCATTGTGCAGTAGTGTTATCTTCAGCCCCCACCTCCACCCCCAAGTTGCAGGATGTACTACTACCATAGGGAGGGAAGTGTCTGGAGTAGTTCAGACAGGGCCCTTTAAAGCTAGTGTTCTAGAGGTAGTGTTCTAGAGTGGGTGACATTTGGGTGTGTTCCTTGGTAACTTTGCTATCAGCTTATGACAAAAGCAATATTTCTGATCAAATTTTCTCAGTCACTTTTTAGTAAATTGGTAGATAAACAACTTTTCATAAGCTCTGTGAAGGTTGGTATTTTGATTATTATCCTCTGTTCTCAGTGACTGTAGGGTCTGACACCTGAGTTAAATGAGTCACTATCGAGTGGTGTAGAGTCCACGAACTAAACAAACTATGTCAGAGTTCTGCTGGGGGCCAAGAATCTGTTGAATCAATGGCAGTTTCCGATACCAGCTAGAGATCAAACCCAGGCACCATCGGCACAGTTGAAGGACCCCTAACTGAGGCCATTGGATTAGTGCTGTTCAATGGAAATACAATGGATCAATACTCAAAAATAAAACAAGCATATATAGTTTTAATAATGTGTTTTGTGTAATACTCCAATAATCAAAATGTCACTGTAGAATGTGGAACTAGTTACATTTAATAGGCTTGTGTGGCTAGTGGCTCCCATATTGGACAGCACAGTTTAAGATTCTTGAAACCTCTTTCTTTAAGGTTTGGGGATATCTCTCAATTAGTTTTAGCCCCAGCCCATATACTGGAAGCCATTACTTTCACTAACTTCATTTGAACATTCATAGTGTTAGCAAATGTCTAATATTGATGAGAAAGGGAAAAGTAAAGTTTGTGATAGCTACATCCAGAATAGACTTTTTCACAAAGTGTTTAGCTAACAGCATCTGGGTTGTATATTCCTGACCCACATGAATAGCAGCCTCTGAGTGAGACTTAAAGTAATAACATAGACATTATGTTGATGGATAGCATTTTAAATGTAATTTGATATTACTCTTACTTTGGGACACACTTCCAAAGAGCTCTGAAACAGATCTTCAAACTTTTAAACATACACAAACATTGTGTTGTTCCAAAATTGTGTGTGTGTGTCCCCGATGCGCAGATGATGCATAAATAAGGCCATGTGTTGTAGCACTTGGCTAGCGTGCTTTCCTGTCACAGAATATTTTTTAATATCAGAGCATCAGGGAAGCAGAAGCAGCACTGAGATGGTGAGGCAGTGATGTTTTGAGATACCCACTTGAAATTTGTTTCCTGAATATTTTTTTCCTCCCTTGAATGCTAACTAGGTAGATAGACGCTTAAGACATCCAGCCTGAGGGAAGTGTTTTCTGCCTGAGGGATTTCACAAGGCCAAAAAGCAGAAGCTGATTGAAGTCAGTACCTCCTTCCCTCTTTTTTCTTAACAGGTAGGTGATCCCAAAGGTGTGGGGAGAGAAGAGAATGCTAGAGGGCGGGGAGCTGTCCCAGAGGCCAGAGGCAGTGGACGGTAGGCTTAATGGAGTGAATTGCAAGGTCAAGGGCAGCTGTTGGGGCTGATGGCACTGCCCCAGGGAGCCTGCAGGACCTCCGCTGGCTACCCTGGGGGTCAGGATGCAGGCACAGGGTTTTCAGTCTCATCAAACATGCCCATGCTTGAGTGACAACTGGTGTGGATTGATAGAGGGGCATTGGCCAAGCCTTGGTAGTGTGTGAAACTCCTGAAAACTTGGTAGAACCCGTGGGCAGGAGTAAGCGGGAGGCCCCAGTCCTTGCTGAGATTAACAGCTCAGCAGTAAAGTATTGACAAGGATTTAAAGAAAAAAGGCACTGAGCTGCTTTTCACACCTGAGTTGCATGAGTCATGTGTTATGAGGACTTTGAGGTGGAGGGATCCTGTGCTATCGAACTCTCCATAGGGGATCCTAAATGGATCACATCCCAGTCATCAGTGACTAAAATGAACTTGACATTGAGCTGAGAAATGGGAAGCCTATTAGTACCCTTGGTTCTATCTGGAGCAAGTCATGTTATTCATCTGGGGCTTGGTTTCTTCCGGGGCTCTGGGTCCAGGGAGTGTCTTCTGTTCGAAGAACACTGAGTGGAGCTACTGTGTTGAGGAAGTCAACATGTTCGGAAGGTCACGAGCTGCTGAAACTTTCCCATTTCCTGCTAATTTCCAAGCAGGGCTTGAAAAGGCACTTAATGGTTTAACAGGCTTAAACCTATCTGTCAATAGACGTTTGTGTGAGGCTCTGCACAAACCTTTAGCCGCCAGGCTCTGGTTTCTGCATCTAGGAGAAGCGCCATATACGATGGCTCTTTAATTTGTTTCGAACTGGGAATTTTCTTCTGCATATCAGGTCTGCAACTGGATGTCTAGGTTTGAAGTTTGGAAATAAGTTCCAGTCCTCCTGAAAACGAACTCAGTTGACATCATTTCTCCCTAACTTCTAGAGCATTTTCTAGAATTTTCTCAATGTCTCTGATTTGGGAAGATGGGTGGTCGAAGCCTGACCACGTGGCCCTGTTGGACAAAGACTCTTGACTTTGTGCAGCTGTGTGGACAGCAGAGCTGGTGGGCAGCTGGCTTGGGAGCTTAGGGCTTGAGGACAGCTTTCCATCAAGCGGTTGTGGTGGGCTTTCATGTATCCTTTTTACTCCTCATTTTCACAGTCCAAATTAGGTATGTTCTCCAAAGTATTTTTTAGCTTTAAACTAGCTACTTTGTTTAAAGTCTTTGTTTTTTGGCAATCCTTAGAGTCCTGATGATTCCTGTTGTCAGAGCCGTTAACTGGGTATCCTAGTTGGCTTTTAATGGTTTTGCTGCTTTGGTCAAGATACTTGCTGTGTGGCTGGGGTTTATTGAGTGGAAGTTTGTTGTCTGTACCATACTACTAGTCTCTGTGATTGACAAGGGGCACTTCAACGAATTCTCATGATATCAGGGAGCTCCTTATAGCCCTTCTTGACAGACAGGGAAAATGAGACAGTGTCCAGGCATCTTACCTATGATCACACACTCAAGTGGCCAAATTGGGTTTAAGCCAATACCCTCTGACTTGGTGTTCACTTCTTGTCCCCAATTCATTTGCATTGTCTTATGTCTTATGTATACACACATGCATGCAGAGTACCTATATGTTGAGTAGCCATGTGTACAACCTCTACATATTGATAATGGTCCACTTATGGCCAGTCATGGACTGCTACTCTCTGCCAGGGACAGTTCTTGGTGCAGGACAGGAAGCAAGAGATGTGACAGACCAGGTCTTTGGCTTCGGTGGGGACAGACAGGACTTAGATCATTGAGGTCATTCCAGAAATTGAGTGTTAGGAAGAAAATAAAAAAGACCACTATGATTGAGCATGAATAACTGGGAGGGGGTTAGTGTCTTGGGAATAGAATGCCTCTTTGACATGATGGCATTTGAACTGAGCCCTGCACAAAAAGAGAGAAAATCTCTCAAGCCAAGATTTGGAGGGAAAGCAAAAGTCTTCAGCTGAGAAAGATTAGGGTGTGTTGAAGGAACAGAAAGGTTGGAGTAGCTGGAGCATACTCAGCAGAAGAAATGGTAGAAATTAGGGTTTAGTCAGATCTTGGGGGCCTGTGGCTCACGTCTGGTAAGAAGGGAGAGAATGTTCCTATAGACAAATGGTGCCCAGAGCACAGGTGTCTGTATCTCATTTAATCCCCTCAATGATGCTGGGAAGTAGGGACAGACAACTACATGTCATTAAGAGCCTCAGTGTCAAAGATTCCTACAGATCCTGCCAGTCCAGCTGAACCCCATGTTGTCGCATCTCCAGGAGAGGCCCGTGGCTGGTTTCACTGCTGATATTCTTTCACTTCTCCTCAGTCTAATTTTATTGATGGTGCTCTGGAAAGTGTTCAGTCTTCAACAGTAGAACATCTGCTGTAGATCTTTCACTTGTCTAGTCTGTCTAGTCAGTGAACATTTATAATCAAAATATTTTCTTTTTGTCATTAACAACAATAATCTCTTTGCTAACAATACTTGGAGTGGCTCATGCAGTATGTGAGAATGAAATGTCTTATTTTTTATTCCTTGAACCTGTATTTATTGACCAAATGTCAAATCAGTCACGTTTGTCATGTCTCCACGGGGCCCCCAGGGCTGAGCTGGTGCTGGGCATCATGGGTCTTCATTGGTGTGTCCAGGGGCCACGGTTACCTGCCCAGGCTCACTTGCTTACCCAGGTCTAAGCCAATTCTATGACCTCATTACTATGTCATGGGATTTTGTAGTAAGGATTTAAAAATAACTTTGAATTTTTGCTCAGTCATTTTCCTGCTATAGCTATGGGCAATCATAGAACCTCTGTAAGCATCATCTTATTTTTTTTTATAAATCATATCATTTATTGAGTTAACATTGGGTTCATCACTGTATGATTCAGAACACCCACCCACCCCAGAGAGCCCATTCCCTTGATCTTAGATCACTTCTCCACTCCCTATTTTGTTCCCACCTCAGTTTTAAAGAATCTTTCTTTCAGGATCTTTATGAATATTAAAGTATGTAAATGGGCCTTTAATCTCAGGCTTTCTTCCTGTTCCTTTTCTCTGGCCTTATTTAAGAGCTCACTTACTCCAAAGTGTCTTCCATCCTGTCTCCAGTTATCCCCTTCATTCTCTCTGGAACAGTGGCCTCGCTCTTCCACTAAACTAATCCTTATCAGAACATGGGGGAATCCCTTCCCACACCCTGGTTATTCCCAGACTGCTTACTCTGCCACTTCTCACCAGCTCCGCTTCATCCCCAGGCTCTCCTGGTTAACCCTTTCCCAGCAGCTCCTCCAGTTCTCCTCCAGCCCCTCCTGCAGCCAGGGAACTTGTACTAGTCTCTTCTGACTGCTGTAATGAAGTTCCACAAAAAAGTGACTTCAAATAGCAGGATTGTTATCTCACAGTTCTGGTCAGAGGTCCAAAATCAATTTCGCTAGGCTGAAACCCTGGTATGCTCCCTCCTGAGGCTCTGGGAAAGCCTTCATTTCCTATTGCTGCCAGCCCCTGCTCGAAATCCTTGGTTTGTGGCTGTGTCACTACAGGCTCTGCTTCTGTGGTCACCTTGTCTTTGTGTGTGTGTGTGTGTGTGTGTGTAATTCTCTTCTTATAAGGATACTTGCAATTGCATCCCAAACTCACTGTGATAACCCAGGATAATCTATCTCAAGATCCTTATTTAATAGTCCTTATAGTCCTTTTTTGCCATATAATATTCACAGGTTCCAGAGAGAAGGATGTGGATACTTTTGGAGGGCACATTTCAGTCCATTATACTATACTTGACACTAGAGATTGCTCACTATGTATTCAGTTAGTAGTGGACTTATGTCTCCTGTTTGAATTGTAAACTTCATATGAATAGGATTTTGGTTGTTTTTTTTTTTTTTTTTTAACATCCGTAAGATGAAGAATGTCTTCAAATTTTTCTTAGAGCTCTGGTTTGGGGAGAGAACTGAAAGAGTAAAATTTGGTGCACACAAGGAATATTTTTTTGCCACATGTAAATGTGAGCTTTCAATTTGCTTAATTTCCCAGGAGCTAATGACATGTAATGGTTCATAAGCCTTTTTTAATTTGTAAGGCTTGTCAGGTGATTGCATGCTGCTATTCACACCTCTGTGAAACCATATTCAGCTTTTGGTTTATAAGGTAGCGATGGGATTGAACCAGTTGGCATTACACGGTTATCATGTAATAGCACCGTAATTATCACATGCCCAGAAGGAAAAACAAATTAAGCATTTGGGTAGAATATTTAATGTATTAAACATCCAACATGGAAAGTTAAGTCAATGGGTTTTCCCTCTACTTATTATTTTGCCCCTGAGAATAGCCCAGGAGAGTGTCGGTATGCATAGTGCTTGTTCTCCCTGCAAAGATTCCTGTTGCAAGGGCTTTCACAAGGGTCTGCTCATCGGGAAGTTGGGTGATTGTCTAAGAGGTTACAAGTCCCCAAGGAAAGTGTGAGTGGGCTGGCAAATCGGGAGAACAAAACTCCTGCCTTTTCTTCTCACCTCCCCAACTGATTTACAGTTTAGCCCAATGTACGGAATAGGACCACCACGAGTCATCTGCCTTCCTGCAGCACAGAAGATCTGATTTGTGAGCTTGCTCCTTGAAATAAGCTTTCATCCCCCTGGCGGGAAGCCTCTTCAGTGTTTTACGTAGCAGGCAGACAGTGGGCTGGAGGCCCCAGGGGTAGGCGGACAAACCTGACCCCAGCATCCCTGCCTCCTGGCGTTCACTTGCTTGCAGAATCTCTTCCTCTGGAGTGTGGGCAGCACCTGTGACTTGATTTTAAACAGTGGAATGTGGCAAAGGCAGCGTATGTGACTGATCATGTTTAAGTGATCACATAAGACTGTGGTTCATCTTGTTAGTCTCTGTTGTGACTTTGCTGCCATGAATCCTATGGACACAGGAACTGAATACTGCCAACATCTGAGTAGGAGAAATCAGATATTTCCCCAGTTAAACCTCCAGAAGAGAGCCCAGTGCTGGCTGATGCCTTGATAAGGGCCTCATGAAATCTGAAGCAAAGAACTCAGCTAAGCTGTGCCCAGATACCTTCTAATTCATAGAAGTTATAAGATAAAATGGTGTGTTTAGTTCCTAAGTTGTGGTAATTTATTATATAGCAATAGAAAACTAGTCCAGTCTCCAAAGTCATGTCCCTCCCAAGTGTGACTTGGCCTCTGTTTTACATGGATAAAGGCAGAAGAAGTCATTGGAGAACAGGCTGGGGAAGAGAAACACATCCATCCAGAAACACATCCATCCAAACACTTTCATCCAGGCTAGAGTTTATGGCTGATCGAAGAGGTACTGGGGACCCTTCAAGGGTCTTCAATAGAGAAATAAAAAATAAATATTGATGGATTAATTTCCCTCAATAAAAATAAGAAAAACCCTGAAATTCTTTGCATCTGGAGTCCATTACCCCGATCTTGTCTCCCCCCAACTCCCCTCCATTCTAGATTTAATGCTCTGTAGTTGCCTTTCTTGCTCAGTGCCACTAGTTTCTCCCTCACAGTCTCACTTTTCTAGCTTTCCCCCATATACAGTGTTATTCCTGAATTTTTTTTTCAAATTTATTTTACCATTTCCAAAAATTTTTGAGGGTAAATGGAACGAACACATCACTGTTCTTTAGAGAGTGGATACAAGAGAGACTCCAAACAAAATCCCTCTATTCTAATACCAACCCAGGCAGAGAAAGGCATAGAAGGCTTGTTTCTATCTCTAATTCTGGGTTGTTTTTAAGAAAAACTGAAAGACTCACTGCTGAGCCTACAGCTGATCTCTTGCTTGGCTGAGTCCTACAAGAGCCCTTTCTGGGACACTCACTGGCGCCCTCTAGTGGTGGTGGACTCCAGTGCCCAAGGCTTGTCCTTGGTTGAGTTCCGCAGATCCTTGGGGATTTTCTTAGCCTGGAGTGGGGCACAGCTGGAAGCCTAAACACGTCACAAAGGCTCCCTCCCTAGGGAGGTTTTGAGGTAACTCATGCAAATAACTTCTAAAAAATACCCAGTGAGCATTTGTGGTTGAAAAGCTAAGTGTGGCTTGGTGGTGGATTTTGGATTAAAGGGTCTGGATGCAGCCCAGGCATCTCTGGGATGTGAAAATGAACCAGTTGCCTGCTTCTCATCTCTGGGCTTAATTTCCTGACTGTGCAAGTCTCTATCCTCTGAGTACACAGGGGAGGGTCTATTTTTCCTCTCTTGTACCTGCTATTCTGGGCCCTCACTGTGAGGGTGCAGAGCATCAGGGGCAGGGTCACAGGGCCGCCAGCCTGGCTCAGTTTCTTCTCCCCACACCAGTGACTTGTCTACCTGCTTTCATGACATCAGCTGACTTTGGCTTATGACCTTCTGTCTGGTTCTTCCTCCTTTCTGGCCTTTATTTCCTTTTGCTGGTAGCTACCGGAAAATTTCTTATAAACTCTCTCCAGTAGAGACACAGGTATTGCAAAAATCAAATACAGAAAGGCCTGATGACACTAAAAGCACAAATAATGAATAGCTCAGGTTTTGGAAGTAGAACTAGAGTCAATTCCAGATGTCTGCATTTCTACTGGAAAGTTCTGTTATCTTCTTTGATACTCTCTCTATGAAATAGAGATATTAAGTGTAGTAGTCAGAGTTCTTTATTGCAAGTAATAGAAACCAGCTCTGATTTAAGGTAGAGAGGAGAGGGACTAACAGAACATTGAGATAGTTATTTCACAGATTGGTAAGGATGAAGTTAAATGACAGACAAAATCATTTATTTATTTATTTATTTATTTTTTTAAATCTGAAACTCACTGCCTGGGGCAGCAGCAGGCGAGGCTACGCCCTGTGGGACCCCTCCCTGGCCGGAGGCAGGGATCGAACTCCTGCAGCAGTGGCTGCGGTTTGCTTCACAGCACGTTGCTTAACCCGCTGCGCCACCAGGGAGGCCCCCAGACAAAATCATTTAACACAGTACTTGGCATCTAGAAAGTGTCAGGCACATTAGCTTTTATTGTGGTACCATTGTTATATTATCATTCTGAACTTTGTTCTAACTTTTAATAGCTTTGTCTTGTTATAAAGATAATTCTGGTCTTGATGCTATACATTCTTTGATTTTTGAGAATGGCTCTCTGGACATATGGCCAGCAATCCATTTCTGGTTCATTTGGCTAGTGCCAAGAGTGGTACATCAACGTGGCTTCAGATGTCTTAATTCATCCGAGGCTATAAATGGGGCAGTTCTCTGAGAAGTCCAAGCAACACCCTATGTTTGTTTTAGTACTTGTTTTCTAGGACCACTTCCAATATAATGTCAGAGGCATATCAGGGGTTCTAGCTCAGTAATCTTCATCAAAGCACCTCTTCTATCACCTTTAATAACTGAAGTCTTGTCTGACTCAACTCAACATTAATTGATCATCTACTGCGTGTGAGCTAGTGGTTATCAAAAATATAATGCCTGCTTCCAGGGTGCTTGCTGTTTTATGGAGGAGTCAGAAGATTAACTGTAGTCCTATGATGTGAATGTTGCAGTGGAGGCCTAAGTATAAAGGGCTTACAGAAGAGAATGGAATTAGTCAAGGAGAAAAGTAGAGGAGAAGCAATTGGAGAGGACCTCGTGATAGAGATACTGGCCTTGGGTGTTAAAGAAGAAAGGAGTTTGCCAGCCTGACAAATGGTAAATTTGAAGGACAGGGACCTTCAAATCCATCCTTTGTGAGGTTTTTTTTTTTTTTTAAGTTTATGAATTTGGAGAGATGACATGGTCAAATGGGAGTTTGAGAGTCAATTTGGTGGCAGGGTGGAGGAGGGTTTGGAAGGGGATTCTCAAACAGGAAGACCCATTAGGAAACTGTTTACCTTCATTGTGAGAGATGATGGTGTGACAAGGAGGGGTGAAGTAATGTGTTGCTGAAGTAGCGTGTCTTGAATCAATTAGGCATAAATGGTGGTGGACATGACAGAGTGGGGCTATTTTGAGGAATCTCACTGACTGGGTAGGACAGATGTTGGTGCAATTTTCTGATAAAGGATGCAAAGGAGTAAGAGCTTTTCTTGGAGGGAGAATGATGGGGTCCATTCAGACATGCTGAGTTCAAGTGTCTGTAAAACATCCAGGTGGGAAGTCTGTTGACATTAAGGGACTTGAAGATCAGAGAGAATTTTGTTTGAGGTGCTTGGGAGGGGACCAGCGTAGATCTAGCCCTACAAGTGAAGGAAGGACAGCTCCAATGGATCCTAGACTTCTCTCTTTCCCTGAATCTTCTAGTATCTCTCTGCCTGGGATTCTGGCTCGTCCTTGGTTACCTGTCCTGGTGTTTTGGTCTGTGGCAGCTGCTGCCTCACTTACTTAATTCACCTCAGTAATGGCTCCTCCCTGCCCCCTTGCATTTCTAAATGTTCACCTTCAAGGAGGCCAGGTGACAACTGTTGGATCTTCTTGTTGCTGCTGATCATTCTGGAATGCGCTGCCTTTGCCTGTGGAGACCTGTTTGGAAGCCGGGGTCTGTGAGGAGAATCCTTCCTGTCCCCGAGGGAGTTTTACCCAGTACTTGTGAGCCATTCATCATAGCGCACATGTACCTTGTCTGGTCCTGAGGTAACCAGAAAGCAGTTGGACTGTAAATAAATATGTAAACATGTCAAGAACATGCTGTAGTTGGGCATGTTGGAGGACAAATGCAGCTAAGATGACCATTAGAATTGCAACTCCTTTCAGCCTTGGGAAGGCAGAGGTGGTACGTCTCAATAAATCAAATGTGTAGGTGTTGCCCCCAAGTGGCACAAAGCAGATTAGTTTCAAACCATCACTTTCTACTAATGGCATTTTAAAGACTAATAAACGACATCGGCAAACTACACTGGATTTGTAAATCAGGGAGCTTGAATCTATTTTCTGTGTTTAAAAAGATAAATCCATCATTCCTGCCTAATACATAAACTCATGCCCTGCCCCCGCCCCCCTGAGTTCCCCCCAGAGGTTTTTATACTTGGAGCTGAGTCTGGAGGGTTTGACCAGCATTTATCTCTCATGGACACACTGGGTCACCTTTACCTTTCCTTCTGATGTGACTGTGTGTTCCTTCGTAGCATCCTTTGTTTTTCTAGTTGGACAGTTAACTCACTTCTAGAAGGAAGAGTGCTGGACTCTGGGAGAGAGAGGAGTGGCATTACAGTCCTAGTTTTACAGCAACTGATTTGGCTGAACTTGGGCAAGTCCTTAGACATCCCTGGGTCCTGGAGCCCTCGTTCATCTGGTGAGGGAAGTAATGAAGCCGCTCTCCATTTTCACCTCTCAGTTAGAGGTCACACTGTCCGTTTCAGCTCCTCCTCCCACACCCTTGCGCTACCACTGAGGGGAGCCCACAATTCCTGCTGTCTCCGTTCCTACAGTCGACTCTCCCACTCCACCCTCTTCATCTTCGAAAGGAAGATGACCTAAGAACAATTGCTCATAATCTGGCTGTCTAGTTAGGTCTAAAGAAAATGAACTGAACTCATTTCTTTTGGGGGGAGAAATTGAACAAGGAGTTAAAAGAAGTTTCTAGTTAACAGAAAGGATAGAAGAGATTCCAGACCTCATGACACCCAGTTGAATGCCTTTTCTATCCTTGGATATTCTTTAATGCTCCATCTACTCAAAAATCTTCTTTTACATGGATGCAGAATCATGAGTACTAGGAGTAAAAGGATGATGCCTCTCTCCAGAGTCTCTCATATTTAGTGAGAGAGACACATAAGAAACCCCCTTTCAGCCTCTCCCCACTTCAGAGCTATCCTTCTCTAACAACTAGGGGAGAGGGCCTCCATCTCACATCTGCTCCCTAGGCGCCCAGCTGTCCTCTGCGTGTCTGCTCAGAGAAATCTGAGTTCAATCTGCCACTTACAAGCTGTGTGATATTGAACAAATTAACCTTTCGGGATCTCCGTTATCAGGTTTGAAAGGTGGGGTTAACAGTCATATCCCTCTTGTGGGATTGCACAAACACCATCCTTTCCTCTACTGGGTTTTACAGGTGAATGCAGACCCTGGGGAGGCCCCGTGTTCACCGCTGCACTGCTTTGGTTTGTGACTGATGACCGTCACAAAACATTTGATAGGTAGTGATCAGATCATTTGCACAGGGAACCAAACTTATAACCTGCTGCCAGAGGGCAAGGGCACCTGTTACAGTGCCCCTAGGACAGAAGCAGACACAGGCTTTTCTTCCTTTGACCCTTAGCCTCACTTCTTATTCAAGTCACATGGTCTGTGTACATGTACGTGAGTGCATTCGTGTGTGTGTATACTGATTTCAGCTTCCACAAAATAGCCACCAGCTGATAATTCTACAGCTTAATGGAAAAGAAACATCCCAAAGTCAGGTGGGGAGCGTGCAAGGAAGGTGGCTCAGGTACCACGCAATCCTGGTCCTGATGGCTTTTAATCATTTCTGCATTGAGGGGGAAAATGCAAAAAAAAAAAAAAGAACAAAATTCACATTAACCTGAAAATTACCTCACAGTGTTTGTTGGGGGAGGGGGGAAGAATTGAGCTAGCAGGTCTATTACGAGATGATTTAGCAGGTGAGAGGGAGTTAGCTCCAATTGTTCTATAGTTCAGTCTATTAGCTACTGTACAATGCAAGAGATCCACTCTAATTTATACAGTTGTTCAGCAAAACTTTTGTGGGTTTTTAAATTGACTGTAATGTTTAGCAATTGGAATATAAATTTATTCAAACCTCTTATTTGGTCGCCTCAATGGCGCATTACAAAGTATTTTGTAGTGTCTGATCTGCTTAAGTTTTACAACCAGCCTCTGTTGTTCTGTACTTCTTTCAGCTGGTGCTGAGTGGGGGCTCACAGTTCCTGATTCCTTCTGACCCCCTGGGGCTGCTCCCAGGGGTGGGTGGGGCTCACTAGATGAGCCCAAGGACGTAAGCTGCCCTCTTTCTCTCACAGTCTCCTTTTCCAGGATTCCCACCAACTTTCTGTGGGCTGACACAGCACCTGTTAGTTTGCCTTTGCCTGCACCCTAGCAGCGTTGAGTGATATTGTGCACTCCGGCTTCTCCGAGCGTGATTCCCTCCCTTATCACCAACCCTCTTGACAGAGAACAGCATGGCCAGTCTTCGTTTTCAATGTGCTGCCCGTGGTCATTCGGTGTCTGCAGACACCAGCTACAGGAACTCCTTTCTCAAGGATCCACAATGGCCTCTTGTCGAGCGTGAGTGCCTGTGCTCTCAGGTGCTGGCAGTGGCAGACACGTGCCGTTCTCCTCTGGTCAGCATGACACAACCGTTATGCCTTTGCTTTGTCTCATCCTCCTCTAGACTGTTTCTTCCCGTGTGTATCTAGTAACAGCCAACCCTCCCCCACCTAGTCATGACACACACAGATCATCTCTCTGAAGACTCCCCTGGACTCTGTGTTCACTCTCTCCTCTTCTTTTTTTTTAAAAAATTTTTTTAAAAAAGATTTATTTATGCATACAAGCACTGGGGTACAGGCCAGAGGTGTGGGGGTGGTGAGAGAATCCACCAGACAGAGCAGGATGCAGAACAGGCAGATTGACAGAAACACACTGCTGAGGGCAGCAGTGGGCAAGGCAGGAGAGGTCTGCTGCGCCATGTGGGTCTCCTCCCCGACCGGCAGCAGTGATCGAACTCATGCTGCAGTGGATGCGGTTTGCTAGTGTGTTACTTAACCCACTGCGTCACCAGGGTGGGCCCCACTCTCTCCTCTTCTGACCCCCCTTCACCCATTCTTAAATTCTACATCTTGCATATGTAATACATGGAATGACCTGTCCTGATTACGTGCTCCTTTACATTACTAAGGGAAGCACCCCTTCCCCATGACCGGAAACTCCTGAAGAGCAGGGACTGTGGTTGATGCAGCTTTGAAATTCCCAGGGCGCTTTGGACACACTACATGATCACTGAACTAAGCTACTTTCAAACATGGTTTTTGAGAGGGGAGGAAAGAGGATTTTTGGAAGCTACAGGGAGAAGAGGAGGTAAGAATGGAGGGAGACAGGGCGAGAGTGCTAGGAAAAGGGTCAGGTATGGAGAGGGGCTAGCAAAAGATGATGGTAGTTTAGATTAAGAGCATGGGGGCACACGTTTCATAATGACAGATTGTTGAAGAAGTGGCAGGTGGGGGGACTGGATGGGGAGAAATTCAGTTGGGGAAATATTGAACTTGACATGCCTGAGACATTCACATGGAGATTGTGTGGTCTTGAATCTCTGAAATAATATGGGGCTGGCCATTGGAACCTGGGGAACAGATGAGCACCTAAGCAGCAATGGAATAAAGATACCATGTTCCATAAACACATACACTAGCCCTATGGGGGCGTGAGTATGGAAGATTCTAGCTTCCCTAGGCAGGGGAGAGAAAGAAGAGTCAGCACAAACACCGAGAGATAGATTGGTGTTGCTGAGCCAGAAGGACAGCAGTGTTTCCAGAAGGCAGCCTTGTCTCAAGCCGTGGGGCGGTCAAGTGAGACGAGCAGAGCTGAGCCTTGGCTTAGGGGTGGTGCCGCCTTGCCAGCGCTGCTGAGGCCAGACTGCTGGGCTCTGGTTGGGATGGGCAGAAATTTAAGTGAACAGTGAGGAAACAAGGACTTTGGCCACAGAGGGCTCCACTGAGAAGTTTCGCTGTAAAGAGAGGAGAGACAGGGGGATTCTAGAGACCTCTGGGATATGGGGGAGGTTGTGGTTTTGTTTACTTGTATTTGTCTTTAAGATAGAAGATATTAGAGCAGGTTTCAATCTGGGCACAGGAGTCAGGGAAGAGGGGAAGATGAAGACACACAAGTCAGGTGTGATGAACGAGACCACAGCCCTGGCCTGCCAAGAAGTTCGGACATGTGACCTCAGGCTGAGACCCAGCTTTGGCCTTACGTCTGAGGAGGGAAAGGTCTTGGCAGAAAAAAATGGGAGTGGATGGGGCAGCACAGGGAAAACTTTGGAAAATCTGTTCTTTCAATGCTATTAATATACAGCTAAAACTCTTAACCATTATTAGCATAACAATCACATAGTGGCCAGCAGTAATGATTGTTGACTATGTTAAATGTTTTCCCTTGTAATCCTTACAACAAACCTGTTGGGTAGGTTCTAACAGATGAAGAAACAGGGTTCATAGGTGTTAAGTGACTGACTAAAGTCACAGTTGGTAAATGACGGAGCCAGGCTTGCACACTGAGCTGATTCCCCAACCTCTGCCGTTGCTGTTACTGTGCCTACCATGCGGCCATTACTATTACCTTGACGCTGGGGGTCAACTTTTTCCGTCAGCTGCACTCTACACTGCACACTGGTGAGGGAATCTGTAGTATGTGGAAAAATTCACACCTTAAGTCCTAGGCGTGACTGAACTGCATGCGCCATTATCATTCTAAGAACACTGGAAGTGAAGGGAGCAGATGAAGGGGAAGCCCCTTCCATACTGTGTTCCAGATGCCATATTCTAGCATAAACATCCCCTGTCTGCTTCCTGTATGAACCGGAGGTAGCAAAGATTGCTAGCGCTGGACAGTGAACCAAGCTTACAGCTTGGGTTTCTTTCTCACGAAGGGCTATTGGGGCGTTGGCAGTGGTTGTTCAGTGCAGAAAGTGCCCTCTTGTGGCCAAGTTGTCCCAAAATCAGAGGGGTATCCACTCTGCACCCCAGAGCAGTGGTGCATTTGGTGCCTTGCCTTTCACTGTCCTGAGCGAAGCATTCTTTAGAATAAATTTCTCTTGTCTGTCCAGTACTTCTGCTCTCCATGCCATACAATGAGAGAAAGATCCAGCTGACCCAAACTCCAGGGTCATTTCATAGCAGTAGATCCTGATCACTGCGGAACTGAGCCTGTGGTATGAACATGAACTTCACGTTCTTAAAGGAAGAAAGACAGACCTGCACTCTGAGCTCAGGGAGCGACCTGCTAAGCAGTTAGCAGTTTTGCCTGTGGTCTAGGGAGAACATTTACTTCCTCAGGAGTCAGTGGGCAACTGTAAGTGAATGGCCTGGTCCATCATAGTTGTCCAATAAGTGCTGGTCCTGATCTTTCTTTGGCCTAAGTCTCCCTGCCAGGAAGATCTTGCAAGAACCATTGAGAGCTGTCTCCATGCCGACACTTTACCAGCATCACGCTGTCGTAATGGTAATGGCAAGGGTGTGCTTTTGTCTGTATCCATCAGTGGACAATATGCTTTTGTGAGGATAGAGAGATTATTTATACGCTTGCTGCCTGACACATAAGTCATTCAATAACTCTTGTTGGATGAATACAAATTGAAGGTGTAGGCCTAACAACCAAGAATCTCAGCTTCTTTTCTAGGCATACTATATGCTGAGAATGCCTGCTCTAGAGGTTCTACTTACAAGGAGTCAAGCCATGGACAGGATTGAATCTGGGCCTTATATTTGCTCTCTGTAACTTGTTTTGTATCTGGTGACTTTGGACCTTAGCTGGAAAACAGAGCTTATGACCTGCTGCCAGATGCTTTGTGAATAGGGCTAGTGTATGTGTTTATGGAACATGGTGTGATTTTAAAGCATGGGGCTTTTCTAAAGCACTTGAATTTAGTTTATGGTTAAGGAGATAATCACAGAAGAGACAATTAGTACTTCACTTGCTAACTGTACAACAAATCAACAAGGTTTCCAAATCAATGATAGTTTTTTATATTTAAAACATTTTTTAAAAGTTTTCCTTTTTTTTTTTTTAATTAGAAATGGCCCCTCTTGTCTCCTTATGTTTTCAGATCCAAAGTTTTTAGGGTTTCCAGATGGGCTCGTGGTATTAATCTGACTCATTCTAGTTCCAGGAAAGCTGGTCCTTTAATGTTCTGTTTGTTTTGTCCTTCTTGGGATATTAATTCAAGAAATGCAGAAACAACAGTCCAGACTTTACTCTGAACTTGAGATGCCAACAAGCTTCTATAGGACCTTACCACCCAGCCCCCCAAATCCACTTAGGAGACTCTCATCTGTAGGTAGATGCCTTAATCAGACCAGCATTTTCAGAGCTCTTGCCTCAGAAACTTAATTTTGGGGGAAAACCTTCTCTTCCAAAAAATTAAAATTGAAGTCAGGCAGGAGGACAAGTCTCACTAGTGTTACGTTGAAGGCAGCTGGCCCACACCTCCTACCCCTATCCCTGTGGCCCACCTAGAAGTGTTATAACAGTAGCAACAATATTTATCAAGCTTTGATTACATCCCAGGTATTATACTAATCACATCACAGATCATCTATCTAATATGAGCCTCACAATAGCAACTGTGATATGGCTATGGCATTTCTCTATTGCAAAAGAGAAACTGAGGCTTACAGTAGATGAATGACTTGAGAAGGATCATGGAGTCAGTAACGGAATGAAGAATCAGACCTAGGCCATCTGACCCATATTCTTAAAAGCTGGGTGATGCCCATGGAAGAGCTTCTTTTCAACTATAGCACGATGTTTTGCTGTGCCAGCTGTAGTGTTCTGGAACCCTAGAAACTGCTGCTTCCACAATGTAGTCTTTGTAATGCAATGAATACCTCCTTTTATTTGACTGTGTTAGGTCTCAATTTCTCCCCACCCAAAGTCAGATTCAGACTTGGTCTGAAGATTTAGTATTTTATATTATAGAAATTCAATTGATTGCTGTCTCTTGGTGGTCCTGCTGTATTTCTTTCCTTCCCTTTTGCTCCCTCCCCCCTCTTTTTTTTTTTTTTTACCCCCTATAAAGAGTATTTGCTTTCAATTGTGCTGGGTGATTTGGCACAATTTATTCATTAGTGCAAAGGATTTCCCCTTTCAGAAAATCAATATATCACAGGCTAAGGAGAGTGTTGGAGGCAGGCCCAGGGAGGGATGGCAGAAAGCCTGGGGGATGGGCTGAAGTGATGGTGAACACCACTCAGCAAGGCAGGAGGAATTAGAGAAAGAGCCAGAAGTACTGGGGAACAAGGGCAGTGGAGGGGCAGGTGCATGGAAAGGTGCCAGGAATTAGGGCAGAAACAATTTTTTTTTTTTTTTAATGAAAGCACTGCAGTTCATGTTAACCCCAAATCTCTCTCTGGTAGAAAAGATAATGTCCAGAAGTTAAGTCTTCTTTACTACAATATGGGGTAAGGTCAAGGAGCTTGCTGAAGCAGGCTGCAGCTGGCTTAGTGAAGTCACAGAGGGGAGGAGATAAGCTCTTGTTTTTTCTTGAAACAGGAGGAGGTATCTATCTGATGATTGGCACTGTGTTTGCAAAGTGTCAGGGCCCTGGGCCTCTTCTGTGCTCTCTCATTGGCAAAATGTCTTCCGCTTGGGTGCTTTTAAAGGGAAATCTCCCTGTGTGAGGTGACCTTCTCTAGGGTAATTTCATGCAATCATGGCTATTTTGAGTTGATTTTGAGATCTCTGTACTATGCCTGCTTACTTATTTCCTGAGAGAGTGGTCAAAGAAGTACAAAGTTGCCAAGGTATTAGGGGATCAAAAATGGCCTACTGCTTCCTATTCCACAAACTCCAGAGCAGTAATGATTAAATTTGGGTGCAATACTGATGGGAGAGGGAGACTTGCTTCTACAAGATTTCTCTCCAGAATTAAGAAAAATATCCTTTAAAATGAAACCAACATACATAAAACATACAAAAAGATTCAAGGAGAGATCCTGCAGGAGGCAGACTTCTAAGATGACTGCCCCCAAGCCACCTACTGTCATCCCTTCCCCTGGTGTATGGGCAGGGCTGGTAACTTGTTTCTACTGACTAGAATATGGCAAACATGACACATGGTTCCTACCACCATTATATCACCTTTTATGGCAAAGGTGAAGGGATTTGACAAGTGTAATTCAAGTCCCTGGCTGGTTGACTTGAATCAAATGGAGCTGATGCAATCTGGTCATCCCTTCAAAGAGGGCGCAGACTGGGTCAGAGACAGAAGTAGTCACTAAACACAAGTGAAAAAGAAAACTATCATTTTATGGGGCAAGTACCAAGGCAGAAAGATATGTGTGACCTCCAGACGCTGAGGTCCTCAGTCCCACAGCCGCAAGGAACTGAATTCTGCCAATGACCAGTGGGCCTGTGATGCCACATCTCAGACAGGACTGCAGTGCTGGCTGACATCTTGATTTCCACCTGGTGGGGGCCTGGACAGAGTACCCAGCTGACTCATACTTGGTCTCCTGATACACCAAAATTCCGAGATGATGAATCTGCATTGTTTTGAGCCGCTGAGTTAGTGGTCATTTGTCAGGCAGTGATAGAAAGCAAATACGGATTCTGTGTTTTTCAGTGGAAATCTCAAAGCATCTTCAAGATGACATCTACTTCAAGACTTCATTGTCATTAATCTAAATTGGAGCCACAATTCTTCTCTTCTTCAGTCACTACCTGCCATGCCTCTCTGGAAACCACCTCTCTGGGAGTTCTGTATTAAAGACTACTTGGAATCTTACTTCTGGGGGCTGCAGGAAGATAAATACAACAAAGTGATGTTTTGCTTCTGGTTTCATTTTGTGAGATTATGGCATGAAAATTCCCATGTACATTGATAAAAACCCTGTTGTAGGCTTCTGAGCTGTGTTTGCAGTGGTTGGGTAAGGAAAGTGCATGGGAAGGAGTGTTTCTGGGTGGGCTGGCTGCTCGGGTAAGGAACCACCTATCAGTACACAAGTGATTTCTGCGGGCCATCCTAGACTTTGCCTGGAAGTTAAAGAACCTCATATTGTGCTACTTTTTAGCCTGTTTTTGTGAGTAGCATTAAGATCTTGGGAAGCATGATTTTATAGTTAGAACAACAGAATTTAGACTCAAAAGAGATGTTGGGAATGCTCAGATCCCACACGGAGTTGGCTGTGCATTTCATTGCGCTGGCGGGCATCCCTGTGGGGTTTACAGCTCTGTTCTTCCCAGCCAACATGGCGACCCCTCTTTACTCACCTTGGCTGATCAGGCTCAGCACTGTGCCCTGCGCGTTTGTCCAATGAACAAACCAACCAGTAGGATTCAAATTCCTGCCCAAGGTTACAAAGCTTGTTACTGACACAGCTGCTCACTAAATTCCTGTGAACTGAACTTCTGTGCCTCCCACTCCACCTCACGACATTGTACGAGGCTTACTGTGCAGAGGAAGTAGAGGCAGAGAGAGGACTGTCTTGCCCAAGGACCCAACCAGGTCAGCAGCAGCGTCCAAATCCCATCCCGCCGGTCTCACGGCCTCCATCAAGCAGCTCTTAGCTCCTCTGCGGTGTGCACTTTCCGTGATGGCTTCCCTGCCCAATTCCCTGCAGGACAGTTTTCAGCTTCACACTTCATGAATTTTATTTGCAATCGATAAATAAACCTATTATCATCAGAGTTTTGTATTCTCATCATCTATGGTCATCTGTCATAAGCCGTTGCACACAGGAGTCTGGTTCACTTGGCGGAGTCCACTCATCTTTATTTCTGAGCCAGTGATGAGAGATACAAACTAAAAGTGCAAGTCCAAGAATTCAGTTTTTGCTCAATAACATAATGTCTAAAGATAAAAGTCCTAGTTAGACGTTACTATATGTGAGCTTAGTGTCGGCGGAGAAAGAAGACAGCACCTTGTCAGGCTCTCTGTACTTATTAGAAGCGACAAAGTGTTTTGTCTTTTCACTCAAATGTGACGGGATCTGATGGAAACGCGGCTTTTCATTAAGGTGTCTTTTCGAAATGCTTGTGGCTTCTGGCCATCTCTGCCAGCTTGTGGGGGCTGCTCTGAGCGCAGCTTGGGTTGGCAAAGATGTCGGTGTCATGGTTACATATCAAAACATACTTTGAGGGAAAAGCTAAACAATAATACTGTATGTCTAGTTAGGAGTCCCCCTCCCTCATCTCCATTTCCTGTTACTGCCACAATCTTTAAGAGTGGCAAATATTTTCTGATAGATTCTCAAGTTGGAGAGTCAAACACTTCATGCCTGGGATGATTTATAGTCTAGGAATTTTTATAGAGGTGTTAGCACCTAGTTCTTAGACAATTCATGGACAAGTGGTACTGATTGCCTCAAAACTTCCTGGCCCTTAGGCGTCAAAGCACTACCAGATATTGTACTATTTCCAGTATCCTTGGGGGGAGTTGTGGCTGTGGGCTATCCACTGTCCACCCTGAGCGCCATGGTACTGCCAGGTCTGTAGGGCAAACTGGTATCCAGGCTTGTAGGAATGTTACCTTGTATGCATGCATAGATTGATTAGCATATTTAAAGAAATAATATGTCCAAAGCAGAGGGTTTGGTCAGCTGTGGAAAGCACAGAAAAAAGAATCATCCCTTTTTTTTAGTGATCTCATACTAGTTCTATTCTTGGGAGTAAGAGAATTCACCATCATGCTTCTAGAAATCCCAAACCCAAAGGCAAGAGTGCCCCTATTGTGAGTCCGATGTGACTACATGAATTTCATCTGCCTTCCCTCTGGTTCCATGTCCTCACAGCAATTTTCTGGTTCTGGGGAAGGTCTGCTCATGTAGAGAGAGAATGCTGAAAATATACAGATTTAAAATATTTGAGTCTTTCACAGTGATTTCTCATGGTAATGAGTGACTTCTGATTACCGTTTGGTTTTCCCTGACTACCAGGAGAAAAAAGATTGTTATGCTAGTGTGAATAATTCTAACCTGCGTGACAATTCTATTTCCCTCTTTAAATTAATATCTTGCCAGCCTGATCCCTTCCTCAGGTCTTCTGTATGTTAGTATGAGTCAGTATTCTGGGTCTGATGGCCGGTGGGCATCACCAAGAGTCAACCAGCCTTCCAGATAACTCTGATTTGTTTCCATCTTGTAGCCTTCTCTATTTCGACATCAAACACAGTTCCATATCGGTTAATTCCTCTGTATTAAAATGTGTTAAAAAACAGATAAAGAACATCTCGAGAAAATTTAATAAAAAATGTTTGGGGATCTCATTTATCTTTCCTTCATTGTTTTGAACCCAGAAGGGTAGCATGGGGTAACTGAATTCCTTGCAATTGTCTTGGAAAGGTCATTTGCAAAGGTCCTTTTCATGTTGAAACCTATGTCTTCTCATTTAAAGTATAATGTTCTCTCTAGTAAATTTTCTGTCCAACCTAGTGGTACTGAGGCAATTAGAAGAAGCAAAAGGTTACTTTGTGAAAGGTGGAGCTAGGCCCAGCATGGAGATTTGGAAAAGACCCAAAGGTAAAATTCCCTCCTGTTGATTTGCTCAGGCATTTCAAAGTCTTGTCTGTGTTGTCTTGCTGTATAAGATCAGTCTATTTTCCTGAAAAAGCAAGATAATGTGATTAAAAAAAACATACAAACAAGGATTGGAGAATTATCATTCCAGTCATTTCAGAATTCTGAGAAGGGAATTTTATAGAAGCTGGTTACCTATTAAGAACACTGTTTATTTCTTTTAAACATAACCCTAGTTATTATTTTATAGAAGAAGCCCTGTTATCTAGCAAAATCAAGACGGATAGTTTAATCAAAAAGTTGGATGAAATATGGTCTTTGTTTAAAACCATAGAAAACCCAGTGCTTTTGTACCAATAACATTTCATGTTAAAGTAAGACATCTAAATGTATTTACATGCATTTTGACATAGATTCCAGGACTTGTTTTAGAGCAAATCTACCAATTTTAGTTCTGCATCATCTTTCTTGCATAGATGATACCCAAAAATATATTATTTTCATTATCCAAATTTTAGTAAATTTAAAGATGTCTCTGACACAATCTGAGAACAGAATCTGTTCAGAATTTTATATTTTCCACTCAATGTTTGAGTCATCAACATCAAATTTTTAGTGACTCTCCTTTGCGAAATCACCTCTATAAAACATTCAACTCTCTTTGTTCTCATAGAAACAACAGTTTTATTTCTTTTCATCCTCATATTTGAATATTTTTATGAAGTTAAATAAAATACATTGTTATAACAGCAAGCACGACAGGTTTGCATAAATGTGACTTACCTTGGTCTGCAGAACTCAGTCTCAGAGTGACTGTGAGTTTGGCCTGGACCTCCGTCATCAAGAGTGGAGCCTGTTAGTGAGCGTAGCTGGTCTGCTCTGTGGGCCTCAGAGAAGAGGACTCCTTCTCTGGCCCAAACTTACTTGCTCTGGACTTACGACAGTTGGGCTCCAGAAAGGTGAAGCAAACTGCAGCAGTTCACACAGTAAGGGAATAACTATTAATGTCTTCATTTCCTGACCTTTAGTTCAATACTTGGGATTGTTTGTGGTGATTTATTTTGAATATTCTTTTTTGTTGCTGTTTTATTGAGGTGTAAGTGACATAACATTGTCAAATTGTTAGTTTGTATATACTGCATATATGTGTATATACTGCAAAATGACTACTATTTAATGAAGATCCACCACTGTGCATATGTAAATTTTTTTCCTTTATGATGAGAAATTTTAAATCTATTAAACAGCATTGTTCAATACAGTACATAGATTGCAGCCTTAGGTTGAATTTGTCTTACAACTAGAAGTTTGTACCTTTTGTTTTCGATCACCCATTTTGATCAATCCTGAGCCCCACTTCTGGCAACCATCAAGCATTTCTCTGTTTCCAAGTTGGTTTATTACTTTTAATATTATTTTTAAGATCATACAGAATTTATTTTTGACTTATTTAGTATAATGTCTTCATCATCCATTGTCCATGTTTTTGCAAATGGCATGATTTCCTTTTTTAAGGCTGAATAATATATTATCTATATACTCTATATGTAGAGAGAGAATAACAATCATATTGTCTTTATCCACTTACTCATCAATAGATACTTAGGTTGTTTCTTAACTATTGCAAATTATGTTGCAATGAATATGGAGGTACAGATAACGTTTTGAGCTACTGATTTTGTTTCCTCCATATAAAAGGCATAAATAGAATTGCTGGATCCCATGGTAGTTGTATTTTAAATTTTTGAAGACTCTCCATACTGTTTTTCACCCTGGCTGGAACAATTTACATTCTCACCAACTGTAAAATTATTCTCTTTTCTACAAATCTTTGCCAACATTTATTACCTCTTGTCTTTTTGATAATGGCTACTCTAATAGGTGGGAAGTAATATCTTATTGTGGTTATTATTTGTATTTCCATGATAATCAGTGGTGGTAAACACCTTTTCATGTACCTTTTGACTATCTGTATGTCGTCTTTGGAAAATGTCTTTTCAGATCCTCTGCTTATTTTTAATTCAAAATACTTGCTTTTCTGCTTTGAATTATATGAAGTCCTTACATAATTTGAATATCAAAGTATCAGACATGTTATTTACAAACATTTTCTCCCATTGAGTTGATTGTCTTTTCATTTTTTTGATGGTTTTCTTTGCTGTGCAGAAGCTGTTTAGTTTGATGTAGTCCCACTTATATTTTTATTTTTGTTGCCTTTCATTTGGAATTTTTAATTTTTTTCACACTGAGTTTTTGTGTTTATTTTTCTGCATTTCTTTTTATTAAAGATACTTCATTTTTCAATTTCATAATACTTAATAAGAAAACCTAAATTTGTTTTTAGGTTAGTGAAATCACTCCATCTGAAATGATAATGATGAATATGTATAAATATACATTTGTCCAAACTTATAGAATATGCAATACCAAGAATGAACCCTAATGTAAATAACGAAGACTGAGTGATTCTGATGCATTATGTAGGCTGATCAGTTGCAACAAAAATACCTTTGTGGTGAGGGATATTGATGGAAGAGGCAATATTTGGAGGGGTAGAGGGTAGATACTGAAAATTTCTGTACCTTCCACTCAATTTTGTCAAGCTCAAAATGTTCTTTGAAAATAAACTCCTTTAAGAATGTACTATAATGATACTTCTTTTTAAAGGAATAGGATATTTTTGTAACATGCATTCCACTAACATTTCATTGTGACAGTGCTAGGAACTTGAAATACTTTAACTTCATTTATCTTCCTTGTAATTTATGGTATGAACTAGTGTGCTTTAATTCTTTCTATATTTTGACTCCCACAAGACATTGTTATAACTTTTTCATGGGACCAATATTTAAATGTATTCCACATATTTGCCCTTTCCCTTGCTTTTAATTCTATCTTGCATTTTTAGTTTTCCTTCTAAGGACATTTTTCTTCTCCTTGGAGAATACATTTTAAATTCTTCAGTACAGTTGTATTGAGAGAAGTTTTGTGTTGTCTGAAAATATCTGTATTTAAATGTCACTTCTGTTGAGCATGGAAATCTAGGTTGGTTAATACAGTCTTTCATTATTTTGGAGCTATTGTATTGTTTTCTGGTTTTTATAGTTTTTGTTGGTAGATTAGCTGCTGGTCTTAACATTTCCCAAAAGGTAGTTGTCTTTGTTCCTTGATAGTTGTTGGTAGGGTTTTCTCTATGTCTTTAGTTTTTGACAGTTTAGTTTTTGACAGTTCTTCTACAATTAATTAAATGAAGAGAGGATTTTGAATGTCATTCCATTCTCTCCTTCCCTGTAGTGTTTCCTCAGAGAAGTCAGAGGTTAACTGCTTCTTCCCCCTTGCCAGCTTCAACAGTCTTTGGTTTGAACTGTTGGAAGTTTCAACAACTATGCATCTTAGACTGGTCTTGTTACATTTGAGTGACTAGATGTTTGTTCTTTTGGTTTCATGGTCTTGTTTATGCAGGTCGTTCTCCAGGTTTGGGAAGTTTTATTCCATTATTTATTTGACTACATTCTCTGTTCCCTTCACTCTTTTTCCCACTGGAATATCCATTATTGTATTGCTTTTCTTCATGGAATCAGATAATCCTTAAAGTGTTTCATATTTTTTTCTTCATATGTTTCTCTTCTTCCACCTGGATTTTTTGTGCACTACCAGCTTTGAGGTCACTGAGCTAATCTCCCATTTGGTTCACTCTACTACTTCCATAGCTTTCTTCAGAATTTTTAAAAATCTCCTCTATTGAGTTTTTATACCCCACATTTCTGTTATTTTCTTATTTAAAGTTTCAATATCTTCTCATGAATTTTATTTCTCAGGACATTTATTTATTTTTCTTATGTATCTTTGGTTAGCTGGCATTTATTCAAATTTCCTTATCAGAGCAATTTTGAACTCTATCTCATTGGAAGAAAAGATCTTGCATGTCTTTGTGGTTGGATTCTGGAGATTTGTCTTCTCTCTCTGGTGAATAGTTCCCTTGAGGACTCAAGGTACCATGTTTTGTATTTTTCTGTCTTCCCATTTTGCAGCTTTCTAGGTTGCTGTTTTTTCAAGCAATCTAATGGTGCAGAATCTCTACTTTTCCAGCAGATGGGCATTGTATATCATGGTGAACTGATCACAAGCTGCTGAATTAAGGGAAAGGGGGGGTGGTGGGGAGAAAGGACCCTAGAGGTTTCAGTCACTGCTAAAAGTGGTTGTGGGAGTGACTTGTGTTTGTGTGACTGCTGAATTCCCTCCTCTGGGTTTCTAGACTTGTGTCTGTACAATTGTGAGGTCACATTACTGTGCTTCACAGAATCAGCTCAAGTCCTGAAGGGTGGGAGAGGGGAGTACCATTCTGTGCCCTGCCCGCTTCACCAAAGACCTTGCCTGCCTGGGACACACCAGCTCCTCCTCATGTATCTGCTGTCAGTTAAGGATGTGCTTCCACACAAATCAGCTCTCCACTCCCCAAGGCTGCCAGTCAAACAATAGAGCATGACTGAGATTTGTGCTGTAGGCTTCTGTTCTGCTGAAGTCTCTAGGTGCTTCTCTCCACCTACTTTTGTTGTATAGAATTGAATTTATTTGTCCCTAATGACAGGTCAGAGTTGATCTCTGATATCTAAAAGATTCTAGTTTCACCCAAAATCACAGGATCCTCTGGGTCCAATGCCTCTCTGGACTAATTTCAGATTCTCCTGCTAGCAGCAAAGCAGGACAGCTCTTCTGATACCATCTTCTTTCCCAATCCCCTCAGAGTTTTTCTTCTTTTACAAGTTATTAATTAATGTGGGATTCTAATCCAAAGTTGAAGAATTTATCATAACCTTTCGTCTGTGATGGGCCTTGAAATCCAATTACCCCTTAGCTATGGAATACCCCAAAGCATCATTCAGATTCTCAGTCTTTGATTTGCATCTTTCAGAATTATCTGACCTCTAAGTAAAAAGCTGTTAGTCTTAAATGCCAGCTCTCCTTTTTATATTTCCTTATTTTCTTGGCTATTGATCTATTTTTCATTGATTTGGTATGAAATATTTAAAAATTATTTTATTCAGTTTTTCTATTGTCAGAGGGGAAGGGTTGCTTTTCTTTAGTATGCTATTAATGAATGCTGTGATTGTTTTCTTGTAGAGATGTGATGCTTGCTTTCTTTTGTGTGTTATCAGTTATTAATTTCTGATTTTATTATGATTCTATTCTATTTCACTGGTTTAATTTGATCATCCTTAACTTCATGATATGGATACTTATTATTTTCAGCCATTATTTTTTTATAATACATGTTTATAGGGCTGTTTCCTTGTAAGCAATGCTTTAGCTGAACCTTTACAAGTGTTGATACATTGCATTTCCATCATTTATTTTCCAATTTCCATCAAGACTCCTTCTTTATTTTTCATTTTTTCCTGAATTTCTAAACATAGTATTTTTATAGACTTTCAAGACTTGATTTCTAGTCTGCTTTATGGTGAGAGAATAAATTGAATCTGAAAATTTCAATCCTTAGACATTTGTTGAGACTTACTAAGTCCAGTATCTTGTCAATTTTATAAATGTTCTACATGAACTCTAAAAGTTGAAGATTTCAATTATTGAATGCAGTGTTTTATATATATGCACATTGTTTATTAATCATATTAAAATAGTTTAGATGTTTTTTTCCTTTGTATTTGTCCTATCAGTTTTTAAGAAAGGTATGTTTAAATCTCCCAGGATGATTGTAGACTTGAGCTTGTAGTTTTGAAATTTGGAGCTTTATAAATAACTTGATGCTGTTATGTCAGAATACAAATGTAATTTCTTGATCATTTTATTATTTTGAAGAAATTCTCTTTATTTTCAGTAATTTTTTGTCTTAAAATCTCAGTCTAAATATTTTACAAAATATTTAAAAGAAAAAATAAGGTGTTATAGCTTACAGGAATAATTTCTTCCTTCAAATCCCCTTCCATACTCACATCCCACCTCCATACCCCCCCCCCCAAAAAAAAAAGAAAAAAGAAAAAAAATCATGCTTTGGAACCAGTGAGACCTGTGTTATTAACTTGGTTCCACCAGTTATTAGTTGTGAGATTCGGAAGAAGTCACCTAACTTCTGAATTGCAGTTTCTTAATCTCAGAGAGCAGTGATAATAGCACTGGTGATTATTGGATTCTGAGAATGCAATGAGAAAATAGCTGTAAAGTATTTACCACAGTGTCTGGTATATGATAAATGGTATCTGTGACTATTTTTTTGCGATGACCAGATGTTTTCTTGGCAGTTTTTCCCGGTTTTCAGTTCTTCACATTACACAATGTTCAAGTACCCAGCTGGGAGTATGTCCTGTCCTGTCTCAGTACTTGGTGGCTGCTTAGTTCTTGTTACATTCAGACTGTTTCCCAATTTTGCCCATGCCGGGCTTCTATGTGCCTATAAAGCTTCTCACTATAATCTGATTAAGCTCATTTCAGGAATTTCCTTACTCATTCTATTCTCTGAGTTGTTCACACTAGATGCCCTTTGAACTTTTCTTTGGCTGTGGCCATGCTTGGTGTTTAAGAACAGTTCAGATGTTTGTGAGATAAGTGTTTTCACAGAAGATACAACCTCACAACAAACGCGATAGAGCACTCCCATGCATTGTCTGTGCAAGTTAAGATTGGTTCTGCTTTTAACTGTGAAGCACCTCACTTTGCTGTGGAATTCTTTCTTTCCTTGGATATATGGAGTTAGCTAAAATCCACACTTAACTGTTTGTTGTTAAAGAATTAAAGGATCTTACTGCATTTCCCCCACAAAGTCAAACCTTCACGCTTTTTCCACATTTGATTTCTCCTGTTTCTCTTTTCTTGTGTTAGAATATGTACGGAACAACACAGGTCAAAAGACAATCTTTAAGAAAGGACTAAGGGAGTTGCTTTAGTGGTGAACATTCAGTAGGTAGTGAGTCTAATTTAACAGCTATATCAGTTACAAATTGAATTCAGTGGCAAAATAAGTTCCACCCTACACAATGGGTGTGTTTATTCAATGGCTTGTTCAATTCACGCAGAAGAGAACTCAGAGGACTGAGTTCTGCTTCCCTGTTCTTTTTTTAATTAGATTTATTTTATTTATGCATATAAGAACTGGGGTATAGGCCAGAGGTGTGTGGTGGGGAGCAGCGAGAAGATTTGCCAGAGACAGAGTCTGGAGCAGAACAGGCAGATGGACTGAAATACCCCGTTGAGGGGAGGAGTGGGTGAGGCAGGCGAGGTCTGAGGCAGGAGAGGTCTGCTACATGTGGGTCTCCTCCTTGGCTGGGCATAGAACCCACGCTGATGTGCTGCGGATGCTTCACAGTGTGGCGCTCAACCTGCTATGCCACCAGGGAGACCCTGCTTCCCTGTTCTAACCCATAGTTTCTGTCTTTAAGCTCATTTCATGATCCAGGATGGCTGCAAGAGCTCCAGCTTTTAGAATACTGAGGAAAGACAGAAAGATGTTATTTCCTACCAGCTTTCTTGGAAGTTCCCATTCTGTACTGAGACCTCATTGGTTAGAAGTAGCTTTAACTAGCTGCATGGGAGGCTGGGAAATACAACATTTTATTCTGGGCAGCAATTTGCCTAGATGAAGTTTTGAGTTACCAAGGAGAAGAATGAGTATGGGTCTTAGATAGTCAACCCAGTCTTTGTTGTAATAGTATTTGGCTATCGTGGCTTAACTAGAGTAGATGATTCCACGATATTCCATCCAAGTTTGGGCACAAGTGGACCCTTTCTCTGTGGAATAAAACCCAAATTCCACATGCCCTTAGTTTCTCTTCTTGGAAAGAGTGAGGGTTTTGTTGTTATTGTTAGCTTGTTTTGATTTTTAGTACAGATGATCACCTAAGAGCCAGGGAATTATCAGAAAGGTCATGCCTAGGAAAGTCAATTTCTTTGGGGAGCAGCATCAGCGAGAGTAGAGTTAGTGCTTTATACCCCCCATGTTTGCCTTAGCGCAGCCACAACCTTCTGTGACGGGTCATTCCAGACTCCGGGCTGGAGGGTAAATTGACGTGATGCACGTAGGAAGAATGTGATAAGGTAGATCCCATAAGGGTAAGACTTTACTTCGAGTGTGCTTGTTCAGTACTCACTTTACATGACTGGTGAAAGGATGGCAGTTTTTCAAGGAAAGCACATGCCAGTCGGTGTCAGGTAGAAGCTTGCTCCTCAGGAACGAGGTCTTCTCTTTTCCTTCACTGATAAATTTTCTGGGAACAGGAGCCATCATTTATCACCATTGTTTGCATAACCATTTGACACTCCAGTCCTCACTAACTTTTGTGCACATTTGGTCTGGTAGATTATTATGGCCTTCTTGAAGCCCCTTTCCTTCGCCGATTGCTGTGAAACACTTCTCTTCATCTTTCTGGTCTCTCTTCTAGTTTCTGTCATGGGCTTGAACTCTGCTGGTTACTCCTCTGACATCCACCAGTCCTACATTCTTGACCCTTTTCTAATTCTGTACCCGCTCTCCTAAGCCACATACCCTAGAGCTACGCCTTCTCCTCCCGTGTGTGCTGGTGTTTCTGATACTATGTCTTTAAAATAGATCTCCCTCCACAGACCTAGCACTGTTTATCCAGCTAGTCACCAGACATGTTTACAAGGTTTCCCGTAAGCACAGAACATCTTTATACGATATCTAAAACGGAGTTCTTCAACTCTTCCTACTTGTTAATGCTCTTCAGCCTTTCCTTTCTTCTATATTCTGTCTTGCTAAATGACACGCACACACCAAAGCCAGAATTCTGGAAGCCAACTTTTTCTCCTTCCTTGCCAGCATCTCTGTCCTCATCAATCACTAAACCTCTTCTAGAAAGGCTCTCAAATCCACCCCCTTCCCTTTCAACCCAAATGCTATCCTTATGCAGGCCGTCATCCTTTCTCACATGGGATATTACTACAGCTACCCTTTCCCTGCGCTTCAAGCTGCCACAGAGTGAACTTTCCAGTACAAAAACTCTATTATGCTGCTTCTCTGAATATAATCCTTTGACCTTCCCATCACTTATAGGACACCCTCCAAGCCCCACAGTGTAACGTTCAGAGTAAGTCCCTCACAGAGCAGCTGCTAGTGTACATTCCTCCTCTGTATGGACAAGAAAAAGATGCTCCCTCTAGCCATAGGCAGCCCAGTGGATGAGGAGAAGGGCTTGTTGAGTGGGGTGTTCCTTTAAGTGAGACAGGGTACCCCTCGCACTGCAAGGGCACAGCCCTGCCTGAAGGCCCGTGAACTTGGGCTAACCCCTTTTCAGGAACATCTCAGCTGTTCTCTACCCACATCCACGCCCAACGTGAGGTGTGGCCCTACCAGCATGTGGCATCATTTGCAAGCATTCTCCTGCCTCTGTGGCATTGCCTGTGCCATCCAGGCAGAAATACTTTGCCTCTCGCGCCTTCCTTATCTCCTACTTACCTTTCAAGACTTGCTTTTAAGCATCACCTCCTCCTGGGAGATTTCTCCATCCTCCTCCTGAATGATTTGCCATCACTCAGGGCACGCCTAACCCCAGGCTGTGCCTGCCACATGGCCTTGCTGTACTTAGTGATGATGGTCTTTGACATTTGTCTCCTCTCTTCTTTGTGAAAGACTTATAGGCAAAGGCAATATTTTATTCGTCTTTATGTTCTTGATATGGCTATATTTTGACTAGATTAATTATATGACAACTGCCAGAAAACAACCTGATTCTAGGTATAGATAGAATATGGGGCTTACATTTATATAACAAATTAAGAAAAAATTAGTTCTATTTTGTGATTCAAAACAATTACAAAACACGCCAGGAAGGAACTGTCATTTCTTATTCACAAACTAAGGCACGGATAGAAAGAAGACAATTGCTGAAAGAACACAAGGGAAGCATTGGTATTTCAAGAAGCATATTTTGGGCTTCAAGGCAAAATTTAAGAGGTGGCCAAGTGCAGGATACAGCTCTGATGGGAAAGGGCAGATGAGCTAAGAACAAACTTGAATTAAGCCTAAGAGTGGAAAGGGGAGCATCTGCTTAAAACCCACTTTTGCAATTGACTGGATGTTTGACCCCTGGGCAAGTCATTAACCTGTGTGTCTTAGTTTCCACATCTGTAAAGTGGAGATAATAATGCTTCCTTCCTTCAAAGAATTATAGATTAATCAATGTCTGAAAAATGTCTCTAACTCAGGCAGCTCTTTGTAAATATCTAGAGTGACATGTAGAAAAGTCAAGTGTAAATACTAGAGAAATAAATGTGAGCTTCCTAAAGGAACTAATTTGAAATGTTAAAAATAAGAGTAGTTGTTTGTTTCCCTATTCTGGAAAATGCTATTAAGGAGGTAGCAGTTACATTTGCACTTTGGAAAAATACCCTTTTAATGATTATAAGTCTGACTAACAATCCACAAGACTCCAAAGCAGAGTTGTCTGCTGAGGTCTGACAGCCCTGGCGAGCAGGACCCTGCCTCCTGGATGAATCGGTGAGTACCTACAAAGGTGGCTCCTGCCAGGAACTCTGGCTGTGTAGCCGGCTTCCCTGGAGTGGGTAGTGAATTTATGGCTGTGCAAGCTTCCTTATTTCCTCCCCTTCTCTCCACTGTCCTTCTGCTATGGGGGAGTCTCCCATGGGGTAGGTGGGGGCTGGGGAACATGCAGGGCCTCAGGCAGGTCCACTCAGGCTCTCCATAGTTCCACCAGGGGTTCTGTGCACTTTGGGGCCATTTCAGGTGCTCCAAAAGTTCAGATATTAAGATTGTAGTCAGCCCCTTCCTGGCTTTCTAAAAAGGGCAGATTTCTCAAAAGCATTTCTCTTTGGTTGACTGGCCTGTCTGAGGGCTTGTCATGCTGCTGGGGGGACACGTTTTGGGGAGGTAGCCAAGAACAAGTGCACACACTGCACAGGAGCTCTATGGTGCAGGAGGGAGGCGGCCACAGGGCCGGGGATGGAGGGGGCTGGGCTGGGGGTGGGTGAAAAGTAATGCCCACCAGGTGTGGGAGGAAAGGAAGAGGAGAGCGACTTGGCCTGTTTGTGAAGACAACAGTATATTAGGGGGAGACATTTCACTGAGCCACGGACTAGGAGTTGTCTGCCTTTCTCCTTCCCACTTGGCTGTCTCCTTTTAATGAGTTTACATATTAAGAGCAAGTGACTTAGGCAGCATGACTCGACATGCTGGAAGGTTTTTTAAAACAGGAGCGGTGGAGACTGCAGGTAACAGTTTTCATGTAGTAGCACAGGGGGCTAGACCCTTGAATGGCCGTGCTGGCTCCAGGTGGTGGGTTGGGAGCTGGTCAAGCTGGGTTTTGCTCCCCACGTTGCTCCCGATCACCTCCCCACTTGTAGTGCTAAGCATGTGCCTGTTCTCAGACACGTGATGCCAAGGAGAAGAGAAGGGGATCTCCGCTCTTATACCCCCAAGAGCTGACAAGCTGGCAAGAGCTGACAGGAGCCTTCCTCTCTGACGCTTAGCCTTGGTGCCTTTTCCAAGAACTTGAATGTTCACCCTTCTGGTTCTTTTCAATTTTATTGCTTTGTCTGTGTAGCTTGCTGTTTAGAAATAGGACAGTGAGAAACTTCTTGGTTAGCAAATGTAACCATATTGTAGATCTTTTCTCTTAAGAGGGTACTTTCTTTTTCTTTTTTTAAAGTTTTATTTATTAATGCATACAAGAGCCAGGTTACAGGCTGCGGGAGAGGTCTGCTGCACTATGTGGGTCCCACCCTAGCTGGGTTCCGAACTCGTGTTGTGCTGCGGATGCCTCACTGTGCGGCACTCAACCTGCTGTGCCACCAGGGAGGCCCTTAAGAGGGTACTTTCTTTAGGCTGTCACTCCTGCCTTTCTTTTGAATGTGTTACCCAGAGTATGGGTGGATAACTTTAAGTGATGTTAGGCAGCGAGGTGAAGTTCTCTGAGCTTCTTTGTGTGCTGTTACTGGGTTTGGAAACGTGAGCCTTCTGTTACAGCAAAGCGGGTTAGATTAGACCCTAAGCTCCGGGACAGCTCTGTTACTGACTGGTGTATAGACTGGGGTAAGATATTTATACTCTTTGTAAGATACTTCCTTTTCCCAGTGGGAGGAGGACGCTCTAGAATAGGCTCCAGGGTTTACACATGTGACCCCATTACTTAAAAAAGAAAAGCAGTGCACTATTGTGTGGGTGCTCTTTCCTTGGCTTGCTTTTTTTCTTTATTGGTTCTGCCTGAAATGGGATAAACCTTCCATCTGTTTTTATCTTCTGAATAAGATCTTTTCAAAGATGCTTCTTTGGGGGAGTCTAGAATAATTAATTCTCTCCCCTTCATCTTTCTCAATGCATTTAATTTGAACTTTCTTAATGAAAACTCATCTCTCATAAATGCTGGGTTGGCCCATTTTGCGTGAGCTGCTCTGTCCTGCTTTGAGTGATGTGTAAATAAGAGGCAATCTGGTGATGAGTTTTGCTTGTATGGCGCAGAAGGGTGGAGAGGGAGGAGGATTTGATGAATTGAGGCAACCAGAAAATGTACTTGATAATAACATGGCCATGATTGATGTTGTAATTCCTGAAAAATTATCATTGTGATATAATTATTTGTTTATGAACTGTGCCCTGAGACTCCCAAGTTTGTGATTATTCATGGCACAGATAAAACTCTAAAGTCAATAATTCATCAAGGGTATAATGGTTTTGTTTGGGGGAGGTGGGGGTCACATGGATATTACATCCTGTTTCTGACACTTCCGCTATAAATCTGAGAACTCCTTCAGTGCAAGAAAGAGCCACCTCCTTGCCCTCTGCTCCCTCTTTTTATTAAAGTTATTTTAATAGTTTGTATATATTATTTTAAAAAATTAAAATTAAATTTATTTTTCCAAAATAATCTTTCAACATAAGGACACTATCTGGGTCATTTCTATTGGGGTAGCCTATGGCTGACAAAGAGAGAGAGTACGGAAGAATGAAAAACAACTGTGCTTTGTCCCCAGAAAAGTACAAGATGATAACAGCTGGAGACTCAGGGATTCTGGGTTCTAATTCCATGTGGAACATACACTGAGCCAATATATTTGGGTGAATATCTTTATAGATTTGGATCCACAATAGAGGGCAAAAACCAACTTTCTGATTTTCAAAAAGCTGGTGAGTTTGGCTTCACAATTCACACTTAAATTTTGACTGGATGGTTTTATATGTCTCTATCAGGAGTCTTAGCACCTCTAATTCCTGTTTTGCTCCCATAAATGGCCGATATGGTAGTGTCTCTAATTCTTTCCATTTCCTTCTTAGGATTAGTTTTTCTCTGCCTCAGTTTACTTACAAGAGAGTAGATCTTTGGGGAAGTTTTAATGGTTGCACTATGGGCCTGTATCCTATGGCTGTGTAAGTTCTAGGACTGGTCTCTCCTCTAATAGGGTGGGTAAAGTCACCTCATTGGGCAGGTAAAGTGCAATGAAAATAAGGAATGGGTATTCACAGGGACATGCTCTTTCTTACCTTCTGTGCCTAGGGAACCAGGACACCTCTTTCCTTAAAGTGCTTTTTGCCCAAGCACATGCCAGCGTTACCTGAAGGCTACACACATACAGGAGGTGGGTGACTCACCTTAATAAAATTTGTTCTGGTTGGCTGCACGGTCAAGGAAGGATGGCAGTTTGATCTGCCTCTTATGAAGTGATTGCAGTTTCAGGTTGCTTTAGTTAAGAGCTCAGGTTGCTGAGAAGACAGCACAGGCTTCCCAAGGAGGCACATGGTCACATCTGGAGCTATTATTCATTGGAGGCCCCACATGGAATAGGGGCTGCTATGGGTTGAATTGTATCTTCTAAAATGTTCCAGCCCTAACACCCAGTATGTGACCTTAACTTCGTTGCCTTCTCATGGGAGGGTCGTTGCAGATGTAATTAGTTAAGATGCAGCCAAATGGACAGGGCAGGCACTTCATCCAAATATCTGGTGTCTTTAGAGAGAGATTCATGCACTGTAGGGACAAATCCATGTAAGACACAGAACAAACAGGGAGAAGATGGCCCTATGAAAACAGAGGTCAAGATCAGGGTGATGCCCCTGAGCTCAAGGAATGCCAATGGTCACTGCTATCTATAGGAAGCCAGGAGAAGGGCTCAGGATAGGATTTCCCTTAGAGACGTCCAGAAGGAGCCACCCTTGGTAGAACCTTGAACTTAGACTTCTAGGCTCCAGAAATGCGAAAGAAAATAAATGTGGTTGTTTAAAGCCATCCAGTTTGTAGTTACTGGCAGCCTTAGGAAGCCTGTCAGAGGCCTTGACACATTGCGGTGCACCTAGACGTGAGGGTGACTAGGACATTAAAGTGACCTGCCACGATTTCACTAGGAACCAGTGAAAGAATGGGTGACGGTAGCCTAGAGATTTCCCAGATATTCTTCACATATTGAAGGCCTTCAGATGGAAGAGCATTTAGCTTTGTCTACTTAATTTGAGAGGAAAGATTTCAGCTCGACACTCTAAAAATTATAACTATGAAGCAGTAGACTGGAAGATTCTCAATTCTGGATTTGAGGAGATGTAACTTCTGTATGAGAGGGTCCTTCTTGGTTACTGTGATTCTGATGATCATTATCTAGCTTAACACTCATGAGTGAGGATACACTATCCATACATCTTGTAAATCTAAAATCCACTTGCTTAGCTGTCCATGGGGTAAGATGTCAAAATTTACTAAGTCAGTCATCAGTTGCTTGGGCTCTTTGCCTCCTTTCTCTACCTAACTCACTGCCATTACAGTCTTGCAGACACACACATGCATACCCCTCTAACCAACACTCATCAGTGGGCAACTTTGTGGTAGCTATACAGATGGATGACATGCGACAGCAGGAGTAATGGACTTGTCACTCGATCCGTTTTGTCAGCTCTCGCTTGATGGAAACGCAAGCTATCCTGACAAGCCACACGGACATTTCTAGTAGAATTTCTGTCTCTTGAGAAGTCCTGTAGCACTTTCTTTTTTTGTGTGTTCTCATCTCTCAACATCCCTCAGTTTTTATTGAGCCAACTCTGTAAGTCATTGAGTTTTGGGCACAATGTGTGTATGGGGGGGGGGGATGTGGATAATAAGCAGTGATTTGTGTATAAGGTGAGTTTATCATGTCACCCACTTTTTCATAATGGTTCCTTAGAAGGCTCAGGAGAGCAGCTGAGGGTGTTCACTTACCTTAGCCTCCCAGAGGCCTGCTGGTTGTCATCATTCTTTGGGAACCATGCTCAAGAACAAGGTTAGTCTTTTACAACATGACATAACGTATCGCCAAAGGTAGGCTTCCTTCTTTTCCAAGTCCTCCACTCCTTCTACTTTTTGAAACTGGATAATAACCTTGTTGCCTTAAACAGACTACCTTCTGGACTTGATACTAGACATTTTCTTTTTACCTTTAATGCAACACATAGGTGAGTTGCTGCTAGCAAGCTGAGTGTAAATAGGCTTTGGGAAGAGCTGCAAGTACATAAAGAATTACAGTCCACCAGAACTAAAACCAGTTTGTTTACATTCAACTGAATGTCTAACTTGTCCCTTGTCCTGCTTGCTGTTTTTAGTTTATTTTTCTTGTTCCTCATTGTAAAATTAGTGTGAGGATCAACTGGGAGGGAGAAAAGGTTGAGAGAGTTGGCCATGGATCCGTGTTCTGTCCATCACCTAAAACTGGAGCCTTGACAAATGGACTTGCTGCCAGTCTGGCAAGGGAGAGGTTCTGTGCCTCTGGGAGCTCAGGGCCCTGGCTTGGCTGCCAGCCCTGGGCTGGCAAAGTGGCAGGGCTTTCCAATTGCAAGTGGGTCTGATCCCAGAGCTCACTTTCTCTCTCTGGCTGAGAGATGATCTTCATTTTATGGTGCACGTTACAGAATTGATGGGTACAAATAAAGGACAGGAAGCTTGTTGATGATAAGGGAGGATTGAACTTGAGTGAGAATCCAGAATTCCTTCCACTTCTACTGCAGACGCTCCAGATACTGTGAGGATTTCAATTCATCCGTTTCATGTCTGGCTTCCCATGGACAATCCCCCTCACCACCATCTCCATGTGGCAGAATGAAGCGATGTCTGGGAGTAAAGTTTTACGGCCAGCCAGCATTGTTATTAGCCAGCAAAGGGCCAGTCCTAATAATCCCAGACTCCTACAGTCCTTGCCATGGTAGACCCACCCCCACACAACGCTCTGGGAGCCTCCACTAGGTGCCATCGCTGCCTCCAGAGACAGAGCCTTGAGTGAGCTGGCTTTAATGCGCCCTGTCATCTGTTCAGGACTGAAACAGTTCTCAGCTTCATCAGTGTCTCAACTTTTCAATCTTGCTAGACTCCATTTTGATGCTCAACAGCGAAAAGGAAAGAAAAATTTTGGAGAAGTCCTGGGAAAAACCAGTGTGTGTTTTTCCTACTTCCATTTTAAAAATATTTATTTCAAAGACCCCTATCAGGCATAGGAGAGAAATCTAGGGCCCCACAACCATAACCACATTTTTACATCTGTCATTTGGTAGCTACCGTCTGTTAATAAAAACTGTATGTTAACTTTGACAGGAAAGCTGAAGCTTTCTTTCCCCCTGCTTTTTGACTTAGCCAGTTGACCTGCCTTACAATGTGACAGCAATATCCCACTGACCTAAGCAGTAACACGGCACCACCATGACTTACTCCATCTGGAGAAAGAAAATACATATTTAGTATAAAGAGAAGATATAAGCAATGGAACAGTTGGCTGTACATTATAGATTATAATGAAAAACATCGAGTGCATTTTAAATGATTAATGTATGAAACTTATCACTTACTGTGCATTAATCAAGAAAAAATGCACACTTCTCATGTGGTTAATGTTGCAGGCCCATTGTTCAGCTTGGATAATGTGCATCATAATGCTCAGTATGACAATGAGTTGGGGTAGTTGGAAATTTAGGATGGTTGCAAGTTTGGTGTAGTATTTGGATTAGCATCTTAATCTGTGCCTTGTCAGCCTCATCAGTTCACGGCTATGTATTTTTTTTTTCCAAAACTAGCAAAAATATGGATGTATCTTTTCAAAAACTTTTTTTTTTTTAAATCAAGAATAATGACCAAGGTACCTGCTTAAACAAATACTACCAGCATTCATTAGTTAGGATGGTTCCATGTAAAAGAAATGATGCCAGATAGTAACAAATCCAAGAGAAGTTTATTATGAAAATGGCACCTGCGGATGAAAAATTAAGTTACATAAAGACAACCATGTATGTGACATGTATGAGAATCTACAAAAGTATAAAAAGAACCCTGTTGTAAATGAAGTATGTACATTTCTGATTTGCAGCATTATCAATGGTCAATGAAAAAAAATGTTTCAAAATAAGCCAGGCACTCAGGAAGTTAGGTCCGGTTAGCTTCACACAAAACAAATGTACCATAGCTGTCGCTTTGTAACGTTTTAATTTTTTTTATATATATATTGTAGAGTTGGTAACACTGCTAAGATTTTTTACGAACAGAATATCCCTTTCCCCATTATTCAGCTACTTGGCACCAGTCTCCTCATAAAAGTTTTCATATATTTGTACAAGAAATAGTTAAAAACACAGACACAGTCTTCACAGGTAATGAAGTGTTTTTTTTTTTCATTTTGTAATTTTAAACACTATGGATTTAGACAGCAGCTGTGATTATCTGTTAGTTTAAATCACCAGAAATCATTTTGACACAACACAGAAACATTTATAAAAGAAAAAATAAAACAGCTGTCTAGCTGTTCTTTGTAGCTGATAGGTGCATTCCTTTGATTGTTCGATAGCTAGAGTAGAGCTTCCAAAATTAGTCTTTCAATTTTGTGATTGGCCTTCTTCACCTTCTAAACCTACTTAAATCCTTCAAGTGAGCTTACTATTAAAATTGTGGCATTGAACTTTTTTGCTATTATTCCACAGTGGTTTGGGCCCAACTCATGGAAGCAAAGGTCCCAGAGGAATCCACTCAACACAGTGATATTCAAAGGACAGCTGAGTTGCTATATTAGCATTGCACACATAAACAAAGATATATATGACAATTCTATATTCCATTATCCCCTCCCCTTTTAAAAAATGTTGGTTGACCTTTGAAATAATTTTGTCTCACTGGTAATTGCTTTATATATTGCTCCATCAGCCAACCTGGAAGGAAACCAAAGAAAAGCACCCACTGCTTATAGGTAGAGCACAAGGGACTCTGGGAATGTTAACAACTGAGGCTATATGGCATCAATTTATTTCCTATATCTGAGCATTATTCTTCAGTGCTTTGTGTGACACTCTGGAAGAGTCATACCCAGAATTCCGTTGTGGGAAAAATGGCTCCATTAACCTTGAGCTAGTTAAGAGTCTTTTTATCTCTGAGAATGAAAAAAGATTTCGGAGAAGGGGGAGGAAAGACAAGGAAGGAGAAGGGGAGACGAGAGCAGGAGGGAAAGACTGGAGAGGGCGGGAGAATATACACCAGCAAAGCAACAGCAGGAATCTTAAAAAGTGAAACGGAAGATCCACAGACAGTAGAAGCAGCATAGGGTGACGTTACAGAGGAAGGCCACCACACAAAAGTCACTAACCCCCAAGAATCACTGATTCACTAGGACTGCAGGAATGGGACTGTACCACTCCGGACTAGAGATAGAGCACAGAGAAGACAAAGGACGAAACAACTACATTAGCTTAGTATATACTGCATATAGAAACACACATTGAAACTGCAATGGGACTGACAGCCAAGGACACGTACACATTGCACACGTTACAGTTCTCACATCTGTTATTAGATGCCTTAACAAACAGCTGCCAAAAATGGAGTGGAAGAAGAATTTATACTTGACAGTCATTTGGAGTGTTTGACACTACACTGATTTCTGGCAACAAAGACAAAATAGGATATTTTTTTCTTTTTCTTTTTCTTTTTTTTTTTTTTACTTAATGTGCAGTTTTCAGTTGCAGTTATCTGTTTGAAGCTTATTAACCCATTCTTTAGTTTTAAACCTTATTGGTTTCAACCTAGAAATAAGAGAACCAAAGGGGAAAAAAATACCATCAAATCAAATCAGTCCCCCCCCCCATACAACCTTTCTTTTAGCAAGAAATGAAAAAGATTGAAAACATGTTAAATAGTTTTTCCTTCTTTGACCCCGAAATGTTATTGAAGTTGCAAAAATTAGCCTCAGTTAGACTGAGAAAAGGAAAAAAAAAGCTCAACAAAAGACAGTATGTACCTACACTGCTCCTCAAATCAGTTTGATTGAGTTTTCCAAAAGCCCCTTTAAAAAGGGCTTTGCTGACCCATTAAATTTAATGTGAGGCTATGTTTGTTAGTTGGGAGGTAAAAACTTTTAAGTCCTGCAGCAAACATTAATGAGGGCTTTGTCTTAACTAACCAAGGAGACTGCAGCAACGGACTCCAGACCAGGACAGAACACATTTTTTTTCCAAAACCCAGCCCAGGAGCTGCATTTTGTATGAAGACATTACAGATTAATAAATGATAGCACCATGGTTTTAGAAATTAAGTTAATGTTTCAGTAATTAACATTTAGACCAACTTTTTTTTTTTTAAAACATTCTAGTCACAGGCCAGAAATTAAGTTTAAGACCCCAAATTATTTTTATGTGCAAGTAAGAAAATCTTAAAATCTTAACCATAAAAAGAGAATTAAATTCTGCATAAAATTCTAAAATACTATCCCCCTATTTTTAAAGGAATTAGGAACAAAAACAAAAAAAAAAACACCCCATTTCATTTGACTTAGTCAAACAGGGCACATTGTTTATGCTTGTCTTTTCAATCTTGATCATATCAAGATCTTTTTGAAGAAAACCCAATGGTTGTCACTTGAGAAATCTCTTGACCACAAGACTGAGTATTCTATGGCAGAGGCATATACACATTAAAGACATCTTAATAAAGATGCAAAGGAAAGCAAAAACAACCCAACACACATCTTAGAAGAAGACAAAACGGCAGGCAACTGGTCATCTGACCCTCTGAAGGCAAAAAATAAACATATCTTTACACGAAAGAATAAGTCAGGTTAAAGAAAGAGGGCATGAGATAGGGACCGTCGTGTTGAGAGAAGACGCTGACCTGCTCGAATTCAAAGTGCTAGAATTAAAGGTCTAAACGAAAACGCCAACGATGCCTCCGGGCGGACCCCTGCCCGCGCTGGGCAGCGCCTCAGTCCTCCTTGCGCTCCAGAGTCTGTGCCGCGTGGATGCCGTTGCTGTAGACGGGGAAGGGCAGCGTGGAGAAGAGTCCCTCGGCCGTGGTGAACACGTTGCCGGCGGGCATCTGCGTCAGGCTGGCCGCGCTCACCGCGCCGCCGAAGGGTCCCGACATGTTGAGGCGGTGCACGTGGTGGTAGAGCATCTCCATGGGCGTCTTGGGGTCGAGGCCGAAGCCTGGGCTGTTAACGTCCACGAAGTTAACAGCGTGCGCGTTGGGCAGCAGGTTGCTCTGCATGGCCAGGGTCACCTCGGCAGGCGCGTAGCGGATGGTGCCAGTGGTGTAGACCCTCTGTGCGGCAGTGCTGGTGGCGGCCAGGGTCCCGGTCACCCTGTGCACCAGCGGGAGCACAACGTTGCCTGCCTGCAACCTCTGCAGCGCCTCCAGGTCCCCAGTGTACAGCAAGGAGTTGGATGCGCTGGGGCCGCTGCCCCCGCTGCCGCTGCCGCCACCCCCGGGGTGCTTGTCCCGCGGGGACGCTGAGAGTGGAGGTGACAGTGGGTCGGAGGCCACCGGAGCCAAGGCCGGGGTGGCCGAGGTGCCGAACTGAGTCTTGCGGGCGGCTGCGCCATCTGCGCCTGGCGGGGTGAGGACCGAGTCGGGGATGGCCACGTGCAGCCCCCCACTACTCCCGCCGCCCTGGCCCTGTGGGGACGGGAAGTGCTCCGAGTTGGGGGGCTTGGTCATGCTGTAGGGAGACTCATTCCTGGAGATCTCCCGGTTGGGAGGGTAGTTCCAGATGCTGCTGTCGTTGTCGAAGTTGATGGGTTCCGAGATCTCTGTTTTGATCTTGAGCACCGAGGCACTGTTGGGGGAGGACAGAAGCCGCGGTGGCTCCACCAGACCCGTGTCCAAGCCTCCGGGGCTCGACGCGCTGGACAGGCGCCTGCGGCTGGTGCTGCCGCCCTTCTGCCGTTTCCTCCTCTTCTTGCGCTTCTGGTGCTTGCTGGAGGCCTGCGCGCCTGTCTCTCCCGCGCTGTCCGAGTCCTTGGCGCTGTCCGACGTGAGCGACTCGCAGTTCTGCAGCCGGAGGTCGGATTCACTCTCCACGTAGCGCTCCACCTTGATCTGCATGGGGCCCAGCGCACCAAATCCGTCCTCGCCTGCCTTGGGGTTCTCAAAGTCTGAGTGCTCGAAGCTGTCGTCGCTGTCTCGGCTGTCCGGGTTGCTGGAGCTGTGGCCTTCGTCGTTGCAGTTCATGTCGTTGTCACACGTGTTGCCGGACTTCTTCCTGTCGGGCTCCGGATCTTCGCTGTTCTCGGACTGGTTCCCCTTTTCATCGGACTTGGAGTTGTCGTTGTCCTCTGCGTAGGGCCGGCAGCCGGGGTGGCGGTGGGGGGAGGAGAGAGAGGAGACACCACGTTAGCAGGCTGGGACCCTCCTGACCTTCTGCGGGGCTGGGTGCTGTGTTGCCCCAACCTGAGCTGTTCACCAACTCAATTAATTAGAAGTCTAGGCTTTTTCTCCGTGAGGATCTAGATTCGCTTCCTTCCCCCGGCCCCCCCCCCCCCCCCCCCCCCCCCCCCCCCCCCGCCCTCCAGAGAGTGGCCCACTGGCAAGGAGCACTGATATCAAACGGATGCGCATTAACAAGGTCCCCACCCGAACCACTGAATCAGACTACATTGGAGCAATAACCTCAGGTGGCTCTCAGATACAAATCTCAGTTAAAAGTTTGCACAGTCCTGCAAATGTACTGAGGGAGTCAGGAAATATGAGGCATAAGGACATCAGTGACAGTAACATGATGGTAGCTAGGTAGGTGACTTTCTAAAGAGACTGGTGCCTTCCCTTGGTGAATAGTTGTCCATTGTTTGTTTGTCAGGGTCAGGCTGTGTGGTTTTCATTCTTTTTCTCTCTAGCACTGTCTCACTATCCGATTCACATGTATCTTCATTGTATTTACTTCTCTCTCTTCCCCGAGTAGAATATGACTTCCATGGGGCAGAGGAATTTTTTCCTTTTTGTTCACCACTATATACTTCTATAAATAAGGAGCAGAGACTAGATATTCTAGAACGTCTTCTCTGGGAAAGAACTTTCAGAGGAGTGTAATTTAGGAGATGGGAAAACAACCAAGATCCTCCCATTCTTCCATCTCCATGAAGCTATGTCTGGAGTACAGGGATATATGTTTATGGAGAGCAGGTGTCCAGAGGGTAGGAGGGGTGTGTGTGTGTGTGTGGGTGGGTGAGCCATCCAGCACACTTAAGGGACAACAGATTTTCCCAGTAACACAACCTCCGATGATTTAGGGATGATGCTAATTTTAGGGTTCTAGGATGATTTTGGGTGGCAGCCTGGACTAGAACCACAGGCAAGTCACAGATCCACTCTGGCCATCCTTCTGTAGTAGTAGGAGAAGATGGCCTAGAAGGGGCTGAGGGTTTCCTGTAGCGTGGGTCTATGCTCCCTGGCTCTCTGTATCTGTGGAAGAGTGTGGAAGATTGGATGAAAGGAGATTTTAATATTAACTTACCTGTGCCCCAAATAACTACTTGGAATGCCTTCTCCAAATAACTAGAAATGGGAAAGGAGGGATTTGTTCCACATGGGCCAGAAAATAACAGTCTGGTGCCCTAATGGCATTGGTAGCCTGCTGAAGGGGCTTGTAAGGCTGTGACTGTTAGGGGCCAAAGACACAGACTGTTCTGATAGCTTGATAGCGCTGACTTTAACCCCTGCACCATCAGGGAGGCCTGGAACACACTGTTATGGAGGGAGCAGAGACAGTCTTGTGACCTGGTTGGGTAAGGAGGCCAGAGCTAGTTTTGGGCTTAGGGTAGGGCTGCTTCTGTATGCTTGGTGGAAGGCTGACATTAAGTGATTGTTATATCAATCAACCTCTTCCTTCTTGTACATTTGCATACCTAAATTTATACACTATGCAACACCTATATCTGTGTTTAAATATATATCTCACACATATTTTATGACATATATATGTATGTCTGTATCTATACAGTACCACACACATATAGATGCGTGAATACGTTTGTGGTGGTGTACAGTACATAAACACACACAACAGTGTGTAGAGTGACTAGGTCATAACCTCATGTGACATATGTCTGTAGGACTTGATTAGCTGCTTTCTCTGACAGTGGCCTTTTGGCCATTGACGGGCAGTGGCATTTGGAAAGCTAAGCCCTAACTGCAGAACACAGAGAGGAGTAGTACCTGTAATACCTGAGGTGTCTTTAGAGTCTGATTCAGAGTCGGATGTCTCTGAGGATTCCGAAGTTTTCTCTGGCAGATGGGGCAGCTGGGCGATATCCATGGGTGTATCTTTGTACTCAGGGTTACTGTGGAGGAGGCGGCAGTCATTAGGAGCACAGACACCCATTCCCCACGGTTTGCAGGCTTTGACCATCTTCTCCCCAGTTCCTTGCCCCCCAAGCTTTTGAAGTTTGGAAGATGAAGCATGAAATCACTCTCAGTGCAACACGGAACTTTTAAAAAGCTTAGATTTCACATGCCGGAGGACAGATGCACTCTGCTACAATGATTGAATACCCAAATGCTTCGTGGAAGCAGCTAAAAAGCTTTTAAATAATCAGGTACCACTGGGGGCCAGGGAACTGTGCTGCTTGACATTCCTCCTGGTATAGCAGCTGGGGGGAAGGGAGGATGAGAAGGACTCTCAACAACTCATTCCCTGGCCTCCTGGGGTGCTCTGGCTTCTCTTGGGCTCCTAATGAGTCCATCGCCTCAGTGCCCTTGCCTTGGCTCCTTGATGGAGCTTCTCAGCTGTTCAGATGGCTTCAGAGCCACTGGGGTGGGGGCAGAGCCCTGGGCGCCTAACGATCTGACAGATGCACAGGTGCACCTTGGGATGCATGGATTCTGGCTACTGAACTGTCAACACACCCATTACAATCACATTTTCATCTGCTCATGTGGTGTACACCTGTGGCTTGTTAGCTGGAAATCTGATTGCAGTGGGGAGAGTCCTAGTGTGAGAGGGGTCCTAACAGAACTAACCCCATTTGCACAAACGTGCTTAACTTTTGTTCTATTTTTAATTCAGAAAGGTCTTTTCTATAAAAGTGACTTTTTGGTCAGCTTGCGTTAGCTATGTTCCAAAAATGCCACTCCAAGGTCGGCCTGGTGTGCCAGCTTTACAGGACCATCAGCTGTGTGCAAAAACTCTTACCTCAAAGTAGAAAATGTCTCTTCTAGCCTTCCATGAGGGCCAGCCAACCAGAGCCTCTCAGATGATTACCAACTCATTTACTAATCTCTAATGAAATTCCTATAGTAAAGAGTCACTGTTTTAGTCACTATTCTAAATCTACAAATGGCCCTGGGAGGGTTAACTCCCTAAGATAGATTATCAGGCATTTACTCCTTAGCATGAGTTAGCTTCAGTGCAGAACCTTCTCTAGATAATCAGATAAGACTAATGGTGGGAAGGTAGCCCAAGTACTTATGCAGTCTGGACGCTCGAGAGTCTGTAATTCTACCTGCAGTGTGAGGGAGTGGAAGGAGTCTGGAGGAGCCATAATTTCAAAACAGGGAAGGACGAGCTTGGTTGATGCCCAGAGGTGAGGGGTTGTGAGGTAGCAGGAAGAGATAGCATGAGAATTCTGTTCAGGAAGAGCAAAGGTGAAGAATGTGGGCAAGAAAAACAGCCTTGAATAGTTGATACTTTTCTAAAGCTAAGTCCTCTCCTTACTAGACCGCGAGCCTCCAGAGTGATACCAGTGGGCAGCGGACTTGGTGGCATTTCCTCTGCTAAATCCATCTCTAGTCATCTCTGGTGGTCCAGGGGGCTTGCAGTCACTTGCCACCCAAACTTAAAGCCTTTCATGATTGGATAATAACAAAAGTCTAAAATTGTGAGTTTTTAGGTAAGTTCTGATAGGTCTACATATCGGAGACTGAGAGTCTTGAGTCTGGTGTCTGGTATCCAAACTCCTTCCTTCCTCTCCCTGTAGAATTAAGATGAGCAGAATCAGTGCTCATGGACTTATGTGTTCGGCCCTAGACTAGACGGATGGTGTGGGTTCCCAGTTGCATGGCCTGACCTCTCCTTAACCATTATCACTCCCTCCATCTGGGGGCCCAGTAGGATGTCCTGAGGCTGATGAAGCAGAATGAACGATTCAGTGAGGAGAATCCTCCCAGAGCAGGAGCAACAGCCATACAGGTGGCTTCAATGTCTGGCTGAATCAGCACAGGAGACAGGCAACAACCATCCATTCAGTACATCCTGGTACCGGCCTCTAATTTCTCATTGTCATGGGTCTCTTTGGCAAGGCATCATTTTTGCCTGGCCAACACTGTCGATCAGCAATATCTTTTTCTATTTTCTCCTGGGCATGTGAATTTTTTATATCCAGCTGCATTATATACCGCCTCTGTTCTACCAACCTCTATGTAAAAAGATTCCTTGCTGTTGGGACCCATCCTGAGCATCTCACCAGCATGGGGGATAGTTTGCTTAGAAAGCAAACCTTTGAGAAAGTTACATTTAAAACACCTACTTTTACCTTTAAAGAGGATTAAGGTAGAGTATGGATGTCAAAAAAGGAAAAAGAAAGCAGAGAGATGAAGATTCTGTGAAGTGGTGCACATTAAGGCCCTTTCTTGAGCAGCAATTGTTAGTGTCTGATTGACGGGCTGTTGGCAGCTTGCACACTCCTGCCTTCCGGTCATTGCTTAGGTATGTGGACATCATCTGAAGGGTCAGTGTGCTGATGAGTGATGCTTCTAGAGTCTTAGCTCCATTTGACTGACTCAGTAAAATGGGGTTCAGGTCTTCCCTGTCTGAATCATCAGCCAGGGGGCACCAGCAACTTCATAAGACCTACTGAAGCTTTCCTCCCCACACCAGTGTGGGCTCAGCGCAGAGGCTTTAGGGCAAGAGAAGCCCTAACATGGACGTACCATGGTGGGCGTGAGTCAGGGTGGACATTGGGGTTAGCTTCACAATGGGGTGGGTGGAGAACCTCCTGGAAAACTTGTCAGCAAAATGAGACTACCCAGTTTAGCTATTGGTTACTTTTTTGTTAGTTTGAATCCAAAGGCAGAAAATGAGGAAGGAAGGATGAGAAAGGATGTTGTACACTAGAATCTAGGAAAATGGTGAACTTAGTCACATGTGGATATAAATTTCCAGGACATATTAGATAGAACAAGAGTAAAATTTGCCTGAGTTCATGGAGCAGGCAAAGGAAGACTTGCCTTCATTTTAATGCTGATATTGTCTTGATTTTGGCAAAAAAATTTCTTTGCTGACCAAAACCTTAATGACTATGGAATCAAACCCTTAGTAACAGGTAATATGCTGAGGGCTTCAAAGGGCTGGAATATTCCCTGCTCTCGTGCTAAATGTTCCCAAGCATTAGAGCGCATGACTGAGTATGTGTGGTGAGGGGAAGGTGGTCCCTTCTGAATGTTTCAGTTATAGGCTAAAGTTTCTATTCTCTTTCTGGCCAGTCTGTGGTCTGTCAAAGCAACTTCTGACAGACCAAGAGTTATTGACAATATCACAAATCTGCCTCGCAAGTCCCTTCTAACATAGCTTTCATCACTCCCATTTCTCTGAGTCTTATGGAGAGGAGAGCAGAATTTCCACATACTTCCATACCAGATACTGTCAAAAGATAATAGAAGTCAGCTATTAACCATTGGGCCGCACATTTCATAACTGAGACAAAAAGGAAGGAGAATTAGAAAGTATACCTAAGAAGATAATTCACCCAGATGATATTCTTCTCATTTGCGTTCTTGGCATTAATGGCTATGGTGGCACTAGACTGTATCCAAATGTAGCCTCCGTTCTTCTGCATCCATCGATAATACTTGGTCACACACTGGCCCTTATTCAGTACTGGGGGAAAAAAAAACAAAAGGCATTGTGTATTAACACTGGGACCAAATGGTTGGCATTTCTGCAAAATCTCGAGCTTAGGAAGGGGAGGTTCTTCTATACCAAGCCAGGGGTGCCCTCTGTATGTTTAGGGTAGAATGCTACCAGTAGGATGAATGAATTCAGCAATTCAGCAACGTAGCAGGCCCCAAGCCAGTGGTATCAGGACTTGATTCTATTTTGGGCAGCCATGGCGTGAAGAATAAAAGGTCTACAAATCTTCTTGGCTCCCAGATCACCTAACGCAGTGCGGATATGGTCAATGGGTTTGACGTCAGATGGCAACAAAGGCCAATTTGCCTATGATTTATTCAAGTTGAGTTAGAGCTCGCTGAGATTCTGGATATCTGAATGGATATTATACCCCCCTGCCTTTGATCACTTCACCTCGGCGTGCGTAGTATCAACCAGCATCCTTCTACATCTGCTCCTTTGATCTTGTTGCACAGACTTTATAGCTCATGTATGAATTAAATTTACATCGGTCAGTCAGGGGAAATTGTGGTGAGACTTGACTGAACGTTGGAACAAAATAAATTCCCCAGTCAAGTCAGGGAGGAAGGCTGGCCTAAGGGAGGCACAGAATTGACTTGGCGAGAGCCAAACAGAGTGACAGCTCCACACAGACACTGAAATATGGCCCAAAATGAAGGAAGAAGTAAAAACAATCAGTAATGTGAAACGGTGCCATTAAATACTCACTGAAAGAGAGCTTTAAAATGCAGATGTTAAAAATGATACTTTGACCAAAATCTTGCCAAGTTGAAATTGATTTGATTTGTATCTGGGTACTCCTGAGCTAGTAAAAGGGGAAAGTGCAGTAAATCATCCCTTGAAATAAAGTGCTGAGGATGGGAATGCTTTAAAGGGATGCCGGAAATGTGCAAAACCTGCTGTTATTACTTGGATAGGATCTCAGCAGCTCCACACCCCCCAGCACGCCAGCTGGCTGGCCACTAGAGGGCAGTGTGCACTCGTCCACGTCGCCCACTTTTGGCATGTCCTTGTCTCCGTCTGCTAAAATGAAAAACCTCTAACTGCTGTAATAAATTTGGCTAAATTAGCTGCTAAATGGTTATCTCAAGTAATATGTATTTGCATTAATCATCTTGCTCTAAACCAGAACAAGCCAGAGTCCTAAAGACGTAGTAAATTCATATTGTCCATTTAATTACGGCTAATAAGTGCTTCATATACAATAGTTTCATGAAGTACATTCAGATTTTTTTTTTTGGGGGGGTGGATGGGTAAAGGGAAGTCACTTTGGAAAAGAGCCGGGTTTAAGGCTGTTGCAGCTCTTCCAATTCGTGTCTGAGCTACTCTCCCTGACTCTGAAAATAATGGAAAATCAAATCTCTGCATTTTATGTCCATAAACTATAAACTTGGGTGCTTTTCTCTCATTCTCTTGTTTTCCCCTCACAATACACTAAATGGATGGCTGCAGAATTTAGTAATTATGTCTTAACAGTGGCTTGAAAACGCTTTGCTTGGATGAGGGCTTCAAATAGTAGCCAGGTATGCTGGGGAACTACTCAACAGTGTAGGGTATTTTAAAAGCCCGGAACTGTCATCCTCTCTTGGTGGCGAGGCTCCACAGGTAGTCTGCTCTCCTTTTGTTGGCGATTGTAAGTTCCGCCATTCTGCATGCATGGCTTCCCAGGCTACAAAACTGCGTGGTGAAGCTGAAAGCAGTAAAGTACTAACTCTGCCATACAGCTCTTCTGTCAAACCATTGTTGCATGCAACAAGACGTGCTTTTATTCAAATCCTCTCAACCTGGTTAACTATTAATAGAAGAACGATGGGTTATGAAATTCTGCCCACTATTTTCACAGAGAAAACTTACGGCGCCCTAGTCAGTGGTTGGTGTGTGTGATTCAATCTACTGTGTGTCTGAAATAAGGAATCATTTCAAATGGTTCTAGTCAGCAAAGAGTCTGAGAAGCCCCTTTTCAGAATCACATGAAGAAAACACTGAGATGGCCAGCCAGGCCAGCCCTCTCTGACTGGAGATCCTGGACTGGAATTCCATCAGAAGGAACAACAAAAAAAAAGTTCTCTTCAGAATAGAGCATAGGAAGGAGCAGAGTGAGAGAGGGATTATCAAGTCAAAATAGAATCAGCAGAATCCACCTAAAGATCACACCTCTTTCCTAATAATAATTTCTCTCAAAAACAAACAAAACTCTCAATTCTGAAATAGGTAGGCAGCAAAGCAGCTGCCTGGTGGTCTCTAGGTCTGAACTCTGAGTGGGGTGAAAGGTTATTCGCTAGAAAGCGGATGCCTGCGTGGTCTCCTGAGGTAAGCCAGGGTGACTGCAGGTCTCACTGAGTGCCTCCGTGTTTCTTGAGAAGATAAGCTTCAATTTTTGGGGATCCGAGGAACATTACCACAGCCTTCTGCATCTCCCAGGCCAGGGGCTATCTTTACCCGGTAGCCAGGGTAAAGAGAGGCTGACCGAGGAAGTTTTGATGTGAGAAAGTGGTGGTGAAAAGATTGATGAGGAAGGGAACCTCCAAAGGAGTCTGGCAGCCTCTTGGGTGGAGAGCACCACAAAGCTGACCCGAAGGGAAGTTTAACCAAATCCATTTATTTTCCCTGGGCCAGCCCCGCAAACAGAACTCTTAAAAGGCAAACATTTCAGCATGGTCTTACGTTATGACTATTTCTTGAGGATTTGTGTTTGGTGAGTGAGGCGCCATATACCAGTGGCAATCTAGAGAACTAGAGAGCTGGCACCAAGCTGGCACCCACTGTGGTGTGAAATGGTGACCAAAATATTGCCCAGTTACTTCTGTTTTTCAGGAGGTCCCATCAAAGAGCTCACAGTAGATTTTTTTTTTTTTTTGCCTTTTAAAAAATGAACAAGGAATAATTTTTGCTTGGGGCTCCAGAATATAAATTTATGACTTGGGGATGAAGCTTCTTTCCTTAAAAAAAAAAAAAAAATCACACTGGCAAATCAGTTGGATCATTCCAGCTGTGCCAGAGGCAGGCTCTGACAGCTTTTCCTGAGCTCATGTGGTCCTAATCAGCTCAAGAAGAAAAGCCACCTTGGTGCCAGTTTGAAAGCGACTTTTAGTTTGCAATAAATTAGAGAACTTGAAAAACACAAACTTTGTCGATTCTCTATAATCCGGTGGCTATTTTTATTTTTACTTTTTTGAGTTTCAGTTTTAGATAACAGAAATGAAGGTTTGTGTCAATCTATTTCATAAGGTCTCTTTTGTGGGAAAAACCGGAAATTAGCACATGGAGGTTACTTGTTAGGGAAGTCCTTAAAAATAGTGAATTGTCCCTTACGAAGAGAATGAGACCCATCCTATGAATAAGCCAATAAGCTTGATAGTAAGTCATAGCAAACATGCTCAACCTATATAGGGAAGGGAGGAAGAGGGCGAGAGAGAGAGAATATGAATATGTATATAAAGAGAGAACATGCGTGTTAATAATACAGAGAAATTGACAATTTGAACCTCACACCCATGATACAGAATGGTTCTGTGTGCTTCCAGCGCAGAAATATGGCATCTTCTCTTTCGTTAATCCCAAGCTGATTTTTTGCTGCCCCAAATGTTTGGACTGAACTACCATCATGTTTCCCGCTGCATTTGCTGTTCACAGCATCACATCTCTACAGTAATGGCTTTAAAGTTGTGCTATAGGAATCTTTTATTTAGGAATCTCAAGACGTGGCATTTTCTTGTGGACACAGGGAGGATGAGTGTTTTCGCAGGTATAAGCGTGACCCTCGCTGTCACATGAGAACTTGTCTTTGAATCTGACGGTCAGGTGTCATCCATTGCCGTGGCTGCTCTTCCTCTGACGGAAACCCCAAGCTGTCATTAGCACACACCGCCTTTCTGTTAAAGATGCCTTTGACTGTAACTCTGTAAACCGATGTTCAGAGGACAGAGGGGAGCCCACATTTGTGAGAATGCAAAGAAGGTGAATGAAAAGAGACACCAGTTCTTCTGGTCGAATTATGCCAGCCTGGCTCATTGGGTAATTTTTGGCTCTTAGCATCACAGCACCACCTGGTCCTTCCTAAAGTGAAGGGAGTGACAACTACGGAAAATGGCAGGAGCTTACACTTTAGAACACAACATCTTTTATGTCAAATCCACATTCTCCCCACAAAAGACTGGAAGCTCAGTTGTATTGAAGATTTTTTTTTTTAATGTCAACTGATCTCTTGGTTTGATCTTAGAAGTGGGCATACAAGCAATTTATTGCTGGAGAGATTAACTCCCATCCCTCCAAATCTGATGAAGTCTCGCTGAAGCACACATCCACAGCTCTGCACACAGTTACCAACAGAGGGATTTCAGTTTTCCTTGAGAAAACTTTGTCGACAGAAATAGACTAATGATTGAAAGGACATAAAGGAAGCCTGTGTCTGTGGCAGGAACATAATTCTGTTAGTAAATCAAAACAAATCAGTACAAGTTTGCCTTCAGAAATATGGAGAGAAAAGAGAACATGGTCTCTTCCTGTTGGGCTGTTCTACGAAATCAAAGCCAAAGATTCTAAATAGTGAGCTGCTTGTGTCTTAAAAAGAAGGAAGCAGTCTAATTCGGGTTAAAGAGGAGATGAAGAACACATATCAAAAGCGGTCTTTTAATGAAGTGTCTTACAAAAGGACATTTTAGTGGTTTGCATATGCATTAAAAAGCTGCAATACTTGGTGCATTCAGGTAAGTATAGAATAAATAGGAAATGGTGAGATCATCGGAGATTTCACACTTCACATTCACACAGCTGAACAAAGAGCTTCATTATTGTCATGGTGACAGGAGGACGCATCTGCAGCGCCATCCACCCCTCCTGGAGGTATCTCCATCAATGGCTGCAGAGAGTGGAAAGCAGGTGCCTTCTGCTAGAAGCTCAAAAATTATTTTGGACTTCACTAGTGTGGAGTGTGAGTGTGTGTGTGTGCGCGCGCGCGCGCACGCTCGTGCAGTGTCTGTGCTCGCACTAGAATCACACTTCCTACTTAACATCACAGTTGGGTACTTAGCTGTAGCCACTGGTTCGCTCTACATTCACAAAACTGGCAGATGAAACATGAAAAAGAATACTGACTCTTTAATCTCTGCTTCTCCACCTAAGGCCCAAGGCAGGCTGACAGGGAACTTCATTCTGGAAACAGGACTTTTTAAAAAAAATTCTGGATTACTTTGTCCTCTGCTTTTGAAAACTGTGGGCTATAGGGGAATGAACCTGACATAGATTTAAAACAAGAACAAGTTTCTTTATCTGAAAAGTTATAGTCCTTGATGCTTACAGGAAGGTCATTTTCAAAACCCACAGGAGAAACAGCATTATAGTCAGAAACTGTGCGTTAAGTGCTTTATTTACTCGCAATTGAGACAGTTTTTCATTTAGAACTGCTCATAGGATCAACCCAGGCTTTGATGCTGTGCAGACTTGCCTATAGATTTTGCAATTAGTGAGCTAGATGTCTTAAAGAGCAGGCATCCACAAATCGGTTTTTAGTTTTTTGTAAATCCACGTGCCGAGCAATATTTGGTAAAGTTTAGTGATAGCTGATACTTAATACGAGTTACAAGCTTAAGGACAGAAGACCTGTGGATGGTCTGAGAATGACTATGCATCATCTATGGATTTTCCCCCGATACACTAATGACAGGCCCTGCCTGAAGTGCGATCTGTGTGATTTATAACCTCAGAAGAGGTTTTTTCCTATACCACTGCCAATTGATAGATTTTTATTAACTGTTAATATTGAATCATGCAGAAAACTTTTCATTGATTTAGGACATGTCAATTTGTTAAGTTTAAAAAAGAAATTTCCCTTTTTATTCATGATAATGTACTGAATTGGTGAGCAAGGCTTTTAAACACTGATGCTATCGTGTTCTAGGACAGGAAGAAGCAAGGTAATTGTTGGCAGGATTGATATCTGAGATCTCAGATTTTTTTCAAGCTGCTTTTCAGTCCAACCAGGGAGTTCCTCATTCCTGCCCTTCTCAAACTAAAATAGTTAAGGGCAGATATTTCTTAGTCCCCTCCTTTATTTGGTGGGATTTGCTAGAGATACAGGGAAACAGTGAATATTTCAGTATGGAATTAAGAAAGATTTATTGCTAGGAAATGGTAGATTTATTCATTCATTCAATAAATAGTTTTTCAGTGACTACTCTGGACCAGGAATTGGGGGATAGCAAAGTGAGGAAAATCTCTGATGGGCCAGTTTTCCTTTATCAGCCCCAATGATTCGTGGTGATTCCCTTTCCCTTGCCAGTGAGGGCTGAGGTCTGGGATATGATGAACACGGGACCGTGAGACTCAGGGGAAGTCTCTCTACTTGGAGATGGTTGAAAAAGTTTTTTTACTTCTGAAAACAGGCATTTACCTCTGTTTGCCTTTGAATGAGAGACAGATGTTTATCAGCCATTTTCACTAGTAAATTTATAATAGGAAGAAATTTTAGGTCTTTGAAAGCAGAGACAGTCCGACCTGTTCTGGGTGAATTCTTTAAACAATGAAGGGTGGTGAACAATTGGAAGGTGAACTTGGATGTAGGGGTTACTAAAAAACATTCAAAAAGGATTAAAGTCAGATTTATTTTGTGTCTCTGGCGGATGCTGTTTGCAGATGCTGCCATTTCATTAAGTCCATCCACCATGTTTAATAAGAAATACATGTGGCAAGAGACCAGAAGACAAAAACTTGTGTTCCATAGATCAGGAAGAACTACATGAACCCGAACAAGTTCTGGTTGTTCACCTGTTCTGTGGATTTTCTGAAATCTAAGTACTTCGTTGTACAAACTTGACGGATTGTCCCATGTAGCATCACAGCAGGTGCTCCACTTCCTTCTGGACACCAGCTCCAATCTGGGGCTCTCTGGTTTGTGGTCTCCTCCCCGGGTCCCAGGAATGTTTAAAGCAGTCAGGGTAATTCCATCCCCGCGTGTGGCTTAGGCTTGGGCATTTGATGAAACACTGGACAATGAGATGGGAGAAGTGGCAGGGTTTCTCTTGACTGGAGCTTCTGGGAATACTGTTTTCTCTCAAAAATGAACACAAAATAGTGACTGAAACTTTGCCGACTCTGGCTAGTGCCCGGGGAGGAATTTATGGTTAAAGGAGCTGCAGATGTCTTGTGATCACAGCGAAGAAGCTTACACAACTATACGGAAAGTTTGCAGTCATTTTTACTTGTTTTGTTACTGGTATCCAGATGCATTCTAACTGATATTTCCCACCAAAAATTCTAGGAAGTAAGAGAGGAAGTGGGGATTCATGAAGAGGTTCAAGTAACCAACTCTTTAGTAAACCTCATGTCTGTGGAAAATCATTTTATGATAAGCACCTATACAATTTAATTCCTAGGCTCATTTGTGTGAAAGTCTGAGGATTTTTGAGATATTCAGGGTGTCATTAAGTCAATTTTTAAAGATTTTAAGTAAAAAATATAGTTCATACGAGATTATGCCACTATAAATGCCACTGTAAAAAGTAATGGAATCAACTTTGTTTAGGTTAGCTGATTTAGGTTAAAATGAGTAATTTAGAAGTATTTTTTAAACAGGCAATAGTTTCTCTCAAATATCAAGTGTTTCTTTTTATGATGATAAAAGCAACTACTAATTTAAACAGCAACAAGGAAAAGCCCAGAGTCCATGATAGAATTATATTAGGATATATCTGTCAAATCAAAATTCGGGTTTACTCTCTGGGCAGAGAGAAAAGAACATGTATTTTTATATTCCATGTTCTTGGCATTCTAAGCCTGGAATGATCTTTTTTTATTTGTTTATTTTATTTATGCATACAAGAGCTGGGGTATAGGCCAGAGTCGCTGGAGGTGAGAGGATTCACCAGAGACAGAGTGGGGAGCAGAACAGGCAGACTGACTGAAACACACTGCCAAGGGCAGCAGCAGGTGAGGCAGGTCAGCTCTGCTGTGCCATGTGGGTCCCCTCCCTGGCCGGAGGCAGGGATCGAACTCGTGCTGCAGTGGCTGCGGTTTGCTTCATAGCGCGTTGCTTAACCCGCTGTGCCACCAGGGAGGCCCTGGAATGATCTTAATACCCCTCTCTCTACCACCGTGCCCATAGGTCCATAGGCCCATCTTGACTTTTTGCCATCTTATTTCAAGGTCCAAGGGAAATGTGCCTCCTCCATCTTTCCTTGTTGGCTTTTATGTTGAGGTTGTGTGTTTTCATATACCTGATATTCCTCATTTTATGACACTTTCAGAATAGGCTGTGTGTAAGCTCCTTGAAGTAGAGCCCATATCTTAGTTATTTTAAACCTTATAATAGTAACCTGAAGGCTTGTATATAAGGATTCACGTGCTAATGAATTTGGATAGGGGAAATATTACTGTTTGTATTCATACATACAATCAAGTACATAGAAAATATTAACCTAGGGGAAAAGCTAAAGATCTTTGCTTACTAAAGTGACTTACTATTGATACTCTACTTCCTTCACTGATAATCAAAACTTTACATCTTTGTAAAGGAGTCAGTCTCTTTATCAAGTGATCACATATTTGTTTTATTACAACACTGATGGAGATAACCCTCAGAGCCAATTCAATATTCATATTTGACTATAATAAATTGCATCCAATTGGAGGAGAAAATGAAGTCCTTAAATTTGTTAGTCAATTTTAACTTACTTTTACTGCATGTAAAAGAATGATGCCACCTAAATACTAGTTAGTGCTTCTCAAAGTTTAACAAGAATACAGGTCAGTGAGAGATCTTGTTCACTGCAGACTAAATTCAGCAGTCTGAGGCTAGACCAGAAATTCTGCATTTCCTCACGCTCCCAAGAGATGCCAGTGGAGCTGCTGCACAAACACACTTTAAGCAGCAGTGGGGCAGGGACTGCTGCTGGTAGCTGGACCCGCTGATCATGCTCTCTGCTCTCACACTTGAAAAGGCAAAATCACTAGCCAAAAAAAAAAAAACAAACTTACAAATAACCATACTCCCACATCAAAACCTGGTTTTATTTTGTCTCTACGTGACAGTCTATTTAGTTAATGGACAGGCACATGGTGGAGGCTGATTTGGCATCTAAAAAGCATCAGACGTGGCAGCTATGACACACATTTCCCTTCATGGGAATTTTCCTATTCAGAGGAAAAAAGAGGCAAAACTCATTTGCTTTGGGAGAAAATCCAGCCAATGATCAGATTGCAGTTAAGTCCCTGATGACCTAGTCCTGAAAAAGGCTGAGATCAGAAAACAGTAAAGCAACCCCCTGTGCTATCTGCCTCTGGCCCACCCATCAAACTTTATACCTTTCCTTCTCCCTTCACTCGCAGTTCCTTTGCTGTGTGCAATGGCTGCATACCCAAATCAACAATTAAATTCCCCTTTTGTTTGTGTGGCAGATGACAAATGCATGGAGGACATCTTGTGTTTCCTAGGCAGGCAGGGCACTTACTTTGATTGATGCTCGGTTGTGGAAAAAAAATGAGCTGGGAAGGAATTACAATGGAGGGCCTGCAGACTGGAAGGGGATATACTAATTAGTCCTGCATTAAGTAGTCGGCTTGCATTTGGCGATGAGATGCCTTCAGGAGGGAAGTGTAGGGGTTATTGATGCAAAGCAGCATGGAATGCATTATGTCAGGTAGCTGTGTGGCGTTAGTTTTGTGAGGAACTATAGAATTTTGTAATTAAGAAATAAACACTTAGGTTACTGTATTTTTTTTTAATGGCCCCCCCCCCCCCCCCCCCCCCCCCCNATGGCCCCCCCCCCCCCGCCCCGCCATACTGGTAGGCCATACATTTTAATGCTACAGGATCACGTCCACAAGCTAAAAGTTCTCTCTTTGAGTGAGAACTCTTGCAGGGCTTTCTCTTCCTGCGTAGGGCTCCAGGAAGGAAAAACTGCCTCTATACCTGTCTCTCTGGCTCCTTTACTACAATCCCACAGCTCCTAAGCCTTGAACCCTGCTGGTAAAGCATAATATTATAAAGGGCAAGGAAATTTTCCCTCAGGCAACTCCTGGGTTTTAGAGAGTTGTTGCTGATTTGACCCTGGAAGAACCCTAAGGATAATTCCAGGCAAATTCAGCTCCTTCCATAGACAAAAGGCTGGATTTAAAGGACACGAGAAAAGGCAAGCCTGTTTCTCTGGATTAGCATTCGGGGTTTGCCTTTTCATTTTTTAGGCTAAAGGCTGAGATGGAGTAATAGATGGTCCAGTCTACTCTAAATACAAAGTGACACAGATGCGTTTGGTCACGGGAACATGTGGCTCGAGAGAGACCTAACTGGTTGTCTCAAGGTTAATATCTCCCAAGCGATAGAGGACTGGAGGGTGCTAAACAAAGATACGCAAATAATCACTACACGAGTGATTTAAAATTAAAGCCTTCCTTCATGAAATCAGGTTCAATGATGCCAGTGAGGTGACTCCCAGAAAAATCACAGAGCTCTCTGGTCACAGTATGAAAGAAGAGGCCCTAAAACTCTCTCGGCTTGTGCATCCCAGTGTGATATCACTAGCCTACCTTGTTGGTGCAGATAATGTGATTCTTAGTGATTCTTTATGTTGAAACGCAGTGAACTATCAGGCATCTTGTGTTAACCTAGCGGGAGGGTAGATGAGCCAAAGTTTCTGGTTCAATTTATCAGAGTTGTCAAATTCGGGTACAGCCAAGATCCCCTTTTATTTTTCTTCTAGAGACAAGTTCATTTATGGATTTATAGATGTCTGTGCTAGCAAAAATATGTAAATGATAAAGATTGCATTTTGAGTTGTCCAAGTCTATTGTATCCTTTTAAAAAAGTTTTTACTCATAAACTGGAGCGTAAGAAATACCATCAGATGTCGAAACATCAGAAATACTTTCAGATGACTCCAACCTGTCTTTCATGGACAGAACCAGGAATTGTGCCAATAGCTCTAGGAAGAAAAGCTAAATAGTTAATGTGGTTTATTTTTTCACCATCCCTTTGTTTTAGAATTCTATCTTATTCTTTAGTTGATTCTATGTCACCATGACCTTCCCCTGCCAAGAAGGCACCATCGAGGCATCTTTCAGTAATAGCCCAGGGCTTTGGACAAGCAAGATGCTGTGCTGGCTTTTTGCCTTTTCTTCCAGTGTTTGCACAACCAAGACTTATTACATGCTCTGTCATTTTGTTACTGGGCTGGCTTTGGTTGGAGAATTAGGTAAACATCAGACATTCCATCACACAATTTTAGACTCAATCTTACTTTATAATGATGTTAATGTTTATTGTATAAAGCGACTTGCATTTGTATATTTTAGCATTTTATTTCAGTCACAGAATGCAAAACCTGACATTGGCATCAGTTTGATTTTGTGTGTGTGTGTGTGATTGAAGATATTAAGCACTACAAGAATGTTGAAATTTCAATCTGATTAGGATCAAAATTCTTCAGGATCAAAACACTCTTTTTCCTCCCCCTACAGTTTTACTAATTGTGTGCTACTTGACATTGTGGAGTTATTCCACAGCATGATAGCTAAATATGTGAAGTGTATTTTACTGCATAGAATTATCAGCTCATTCTATTTGTTTTTCATGTGTTTAAGGTTATTAAAAGAACTTAAAATTAGAAGTCATGTGTATGAGTTGAAAGAGTGAACTCAATCATTGTTAGTTGGCTAAATCATAAAGCAGTAGCCGGTATGTCAATATCAAGTGATGAAAAAAATCACGGAATTTGAAAGCAGGCCCTTGTTTATTAGTTGGCAAGATACCAGAAAAATTAGGAGATGAGCACAATAGTGAATGACGGAGTTGTTTATTTTCAGCACTCTCAAGTTATTCCGGTTACTGAAAATGAGATAAAAGTAGATCAGAAAGAATGGCATCAAACATTTGTTGGAGACCTTTGCTTTATGGGAAGAAACGAACTGCCCTGGCTCACTGTTCCTGAGGAATTGTGTTTCTTCAAGCTGTAAATCAAATCCCAGAGAAGACAGCATGATGTTTACCAAATAATAACAGAGGATGACAGAGTTCTCTTTTGTCAGCATCAGGGTTCTGGATTTAGACCTCAATTAAGATTCTAAAATGAAAAGGCACCTCCTCTCCCTACATACGTGGTCTGTGATTGTATTCTCTAAACCCTACATTCATTTTTAAAGTCTGAATTTCTGGTCCGGAAATATATTCATAGCTTCCTGCAAGGATCCTGATTTTTCTCCATTTTCTCTAAATTCCCAGCTACAAAGAACCTGATGGTTCTTTTCAGGAAACAGCAGCATTTTGTTTTCCAATTAATTGAAGAGCCATCTGCTTCTGAGATGCACGACACCATTCGTTCTTAGCAACAAGTGTGTTCCCTAAATCCCTGGTGCACAGTACCGAGGCATGCACTCTGGGTTGGGAGGAGAATCTGCTGAAGAGCCTCCTGGCCAGCAGGCTTTGCCCAGAGACGTGGCATACACAGACTTTGACACTGAACTTGGTCTCCTGTCACTGGTGCTGCTGCAGGGTTAAAAACACAGTACAAGAGGCTCACACTTTGAGACTTTGGCTGGCTTACTCTCTCTCCGTTATGTTTTTGAAGATCTGAGTTTGAAATAAGCAACTGCAAAAGGCAGGAAAGATCTAAAACAGCTCGGTTCAACCATGACAGGCTGATTGTATACTATCTGAAAGTTTCCACTCCTCTGTGGCACCTTGTACGTACAGCAAGTCCTCACTTAAACATCATTCATAAGTTCTTGGAAATGGCGGCTTTGGTGATGGTATAAAGGAAGCAAGTTCTTAAATAACATCATTTCATTCAAAGGCAGCTGGGTTTTTTCCCCGCTCATCAAGACGACAGCAATGATGTTGTATGGAATGATGTAATTTAAGGACCTGCTGTACTGAAAACCAGGATTTGGAATGGGATTTAGAATCTCTGAGAAATGTAAAGACCCTCCTCATCAAATAGAGTCTATTGTTTGGTCACAAAAAGGATCCCTGGCAGGAAATTGGAAAATGTCAGTCCCTTCCTAGAAGGTCCACAGGATCAGAGCCTCTGGCCCTATGGGATTGTCAGACTCCTTTCCAGTGTAAACAGTTAAATTTGATGAGGCAAAACTGCAAGTGGACACTGATGTTCAGGTGACTGCTTTGATTCTGCTTTGCTTAAATGCCACAGAAGGTGCTTAGGAGGTCAGAGCAAAGGTGCTGTGGGCCGGGAGCTGGGAACCAGACTCAAAGAGCTGAGATTAGTTTCTCTCTCCCAGGAATTGGGAGATGGGGTGCCTGTTCCTCTGAATAACCTTCTTTCTAGAAACACAGTGAAAACATACAGACTTTGAGAGCTGCCGTGTTCGCAGGCAGTGCTCCACCCCTACCCAGAGCCTCCCCTGAGCCCCAGTTTTTGTGAGCAGCCAGTAGGAATTTTTATAGGCTCTGGCCTATGTGAACTTGTCTTCTTCCATGTATATTTTGAAACCGTGACTACAAATTTCAGAGTGGAAGTTGCTGTCTAGAAAATGAAAGGGTCAAGAAAGCACTTAAGACAGAGGTTCCCCCATCACTTCATGGGGGTGGTGAGCATAGGAGACCATGAAATCTTGGGTGAATGCCTAAAGATCCAGGCCATTTCTCCGGGCCTGGGGTCCAACTTTCAATCTAATTCTAGCACCAGTTGAAGAAATTTATGTTTCACTTTTTCTCACTGCACATTGACGGTCATCTCAAATGTACACAGACAACGGGGAGAATCAGCACCAAGAAGAGACAAACAGCAGAGGGAGGACGCCAGTCAGATGCCAGCGAGGGGGAGGTACTTACGGTCCAGGTGACTGTGCCTGATGCCCTCGACATCCTCCGCGTGGATGAAGTGGTAGCACCTCTTCCCCACAATGTCTACAGGGGTCAGATCCATATAATCACTAATCCTACAAAAGAAGAACACAGGCTTGAATTCAGAAGGAGGGGGGGAGGTTACAGAAACTGTCAAATGACTTAGAAACGGACAATTTTCATTATGTGAGGGGATTAGGGAGGGAAAACCCTTTATGAGTAAGATAGCTTCTTTGCCATATAACAGACTTTTTGAAAAGTAGGAAATGTGCTAGATCAAATGATTGTTTAATTAATGAGGTAGGCTTTTTCTTTTTTTTTTTTTTGGCATTGTCTTTCCCATGTAGACAACATAATTCCATGAAATTATTGAGAATCAGTAACAATGCAAGATCCTCATTAGAGGCCAAGATAATTCAAGGTTACATAATAAAATAAAAACATGTTATGTTTATACCAAATGATTAGAGACACCTTTCATTTAAACAGATTGGTCTTCTAGTGGGTATTTCCATGAAAAAAGGCTTCGACTGCTTCTTGGCACAAAGTCCAAATTGGCATTTCAAGGGATATAATTTAAATGCTGAGACATACAGATGCCTGGGGGTATTATCTTTTTTAGTCTTAGTCTTTTGGGAGCACAGCTTTCCCTCCTGGCCCTTTTAACTGGTTACTTTGTGGTAGATTCCACACAGAAACTTTTAAACCATTTCAGCAGCTCTTCCAGGCCCATGCTCCACAGTACCGGTGTGTGTAAGCCTCTGTCATTGATTGTCCAGACGCCAATGTAATGTCCTCGGGCAGGAGAACAGAAAAATAGAAGAAAAACTGGAAAACATGCTGGGGGTGGGGTGGGGGGGGTTGTCTGCTGGCTTTACACAAACAAGTCAAAAAGTTCTCTCTACCCTCCTTCCTGTCCAAGTACAGACTCGTTTCGGTCTGTCCAATTTTGTCTAATTTATTCTCTTTTGTCTAATTTATTCTCTTTACTGTCCCTGTGCTTTTTAGGATAATGGCTTATGATAAATGCAAACCTGAGGTGAGTCTTTAGAAATGCCATGTTTAAGAAACCCTTAAGATCAGCGTTAAAGAGTTCAATCTGGCCCGTAAGGCAGGGAAGCAAGAAACAAAAGCAGAATAACGGGGAATATAATTAAAATACACTACCAGTAAGTGTACCTCTTAATGTGATTTAAATCCTATTTTTGGCCAAACTAGTATTCTTGGTAAGATAAGAAGCACTGAGGCAGGAAAAAGCAATATTTTCTGAGGATTCATGGTTTTCTGATACGGAAAGGGTTCTGCTTCCCAAGTGCAGGTGACACCCCTTTTCCACAAAGAAGGGAACAGGGATGTCCTTAAAAGGCCCTTGGTGGTGTTTGTGAATTGCTGTTTCCTCAGAGAGCATTAGATGTCAGCTCTGCCCGAGGGCATTCTAGGGACTGTGGGGGAGAATGCAGCAGAGTCCAGGAGAGGGCTTCAGTTTCTAGTTAGCAATTCCCTAATTAAACAATGAGCCCAGGAAAAGTCCGCTTGTTCTTGAGGGAGGGCATTTCTTCAGCTTATCCTTTCTTTGAATGAAATTTTCAAAAACAGTTGAAGCACTGATAGGTACCAGAGCCTGTCACCCTTGTGAATGTGACTAGTCCTGTGTTCCAAAACTACTTCATGTATATTCATGTTTCACATAACGACAGTCTTGTCACTGGGCAATGCCGTGGTTCCTTCCTACATGCCCTGGCTATAGCTAGAGCCCGCCATCTTGGATGCATGCTGTTGTTGACTGAAGGCCTTGCACAGAGCAGGACTGACGTCAGTCTGATGGCATCTTTCACAAGGGGCTTCAGCTTCCTTATCTGTAGAGCAGGCTCAGAGGTGCATGAGAGATGAATGAATGAGATGAATGCAGCATCGTACCTGGCACACAAGTACGATTTTTTCCCCCTCAGATCAAATATGCAATTACCTCTGACACTTTTAAAAATTACTGTCATCTTTGGTTGGGGAAAAAATGCTGTGTGGTCATTGGTTAATAAGGGGCTGTGGAAAACATTTTCTTTTTAAGTGGGAAGAAAAAATGTTTAAAGTGGGTCACAGAAAATGATCTCGGTTACTACTGTAGCACCATGGAATGTGTCAAATAATCAGTCTGATCACAGGAAAGAAAATGAAATGGTGGTTTGGGACTGGACAGGCATGGGGAGTTAGGTAAATAAGATGAGGCTCCCTTTTTTGGATGGAGTGGCTGAAGGGAGCTGACATGTTTTCAAACACGCAAAGCCATAGTTCATCCTTTGACTTTCTATTTGCCTCTCTGGATGGAGCTCAATTCCCACAGTTCTACATTTTAAAATGGTGAATAAGCACTTTGGTGGGCATGATTATGTTCTTTCATGGATGCCTAAATATAAAAGGTCCTGTTCAGGGGTTCTTATGACCAAGTCCTAGCAATAGCCTGACTTCTGAAGGGAAATAAGAGTCAAGGCATGTAGGAAAACCCCACAAAAAATGGCTGGGTGCATGGAGTTTTGAGTCTGGCAGATCTGGCTTTGAAGCTTGACCTTCGGGAAAAATCACTTTATATTTCTCTCTAAGGAGAAACTACCTGAAAGTGACAGACATAGAGGCAATGCCTACCTCACAGAATTGTTCTAAATATTAAACAAGAGGGTGTATATAATGTTACTTTTGCACATTTCTAAGTGTGAGTATGCTGTAAGTGCTCAGTATACCTTAGTTAGCTTTAATACTACATGCCAATGCTAGATAAATCCTTCTGGCTAACTCATCTTTCTTGATATTCTGTGGCCATTACAGAATACCTGAGATATAGGGAATTATAGTCACAGTGACAAGAAATTTAATAAATGTCAAAAAATCTAGTAAAGTTCTAGTGGTACAGATAGTAACAGGTCCATATTTTTTACCTGGCTTAACACTACTAGCTCAGGTAGGGATCTTTTCCCACAGGTAGATTCTTCCCCTCTGAATCAAATCCTGACCAGAAATGGTAGCATTTCTAACCTGAGCTCAACATCTTTAGCGCTTTCTGATGGACTGAATGCATAGATCTTTCTTCCTCTTGGTCAGACAGAGGAGAGGTCAATTACCCAAGTCACTTGATCATTCTATTTCCTCGTTCCCACTCCCATGGCACTTACAGGGCTCCATGAACACTTCACCCCCCTCATGCCTAACAATCATGAAATAATCACGAAAGAACCCTCCCAAACTGATCCAGTGTGACTCTCTGGTGGCCGTGGGGGCCAGTGGGCCAACACGCGCTCAGCAACTCGCTGTTCCTCGCCCCACGCCCTGTGAGCAATCTTCTTCAAATCAGTCTGATGATGGCTGGTGACTTCTAGGTGAAAGGTCATAAGGGGCACGGTCCCATTTCCTTGTCCCTTGCTTTGTGCTTAATGGAAAAAGTGAACTTCTTACCCAGAGGTTAAAAAAGTCCTTTTATAAGAATTCAGTCTTGAGGAAGGACTGCCAAGTCATTTATAGGATGAGTCATCTTATTTTTAATTTATAAAAGTGACATCCTGAGGATTACAGAGTTTTACTTCATCATTTTCCAAATTTTTCATCCTTTTCCTCTGGGACCTCAGCTTCTCATTTGTTTTCCTCCTGTGCTGCAGACACTGGTCTCCCGACCCACTTCGTATCTTGACACCCTTAGCGCTAAAGTAGATGGTGTTTGGAGGTGTGGCCTTTAGAAGCTAATTAGGTTTATAGGGGACTATGAAGGTGGAGTCCTCTTGATGGGGTTAGTGTGCTGATGATAAGCGGTGAAGACCAGCGCTCCCTTGCTGTGCTCTGCTCCTTCTCTCGACCTCCATCCCATGCGAGGACATAGCAAGAAGGCTGCCGGGAAGGGCCCCTGCATCCTGATCTTTCCAACCTCCAGGACCGAGAGAGAAATGCCTGTTGTTGAAGTCTATGTAATCTGCTAAGCAGCCTGAGCTGACGTGTGCTCCAAGCCTGTGTGAACACTGACCACCATGAGGCTGAGGCCCTGCTGTAGGCGGAAGTGAGTCCGACTGAGGTGACAGGCGATACCTTTTACTGCATCATTTTTGCAATGTCTCAGTCTCAGGCCTGCTCTCTCCTTGGGCAGCCAAAACGAGCCTTAATGATGGCATACAGATGTCTGGGTATCCCAATTCTTTCCATTGTTGTCCCTAATGTAAATCAGGGCAGCGATATAAAATTTAAATAAAAAGCATGTTTGGTGTCAGTCCAAACAGCCATTAAAAATAAGATCAGGATTTATAATGAGCCTCAGAGGGAGAGTAAAATTCTTCAAACTGCTGAAAACACCAACCCTCACCAGTGTGCAAAAGACAACAGGGCAAATGAAAACAAAAACAAGTACCTATTTTCACAGTAAATGATATTGAGGTCCATATTTACTCGAGTGACGAACATATGGCAGTCGATTCTGACTTCATTGATCGTAGGGGGCGGCAAGGCATGAGCCACGACCACGAGACCCATAATTTGGCTGGGGACGGTCCTCCCGTGGGACAGTGACACCCTCAGTCGAAGCCGGCCTGTTATGTGAATCACCTGTAATAGAACATTAAGCACAGGAGACAGTCACATTTGCATCTGGGATGCAACAGTATTTCTGTTAAGAAATGCAAAACTACATCTGGACCAAACAACATTAGCTCCTATCTTCTGTAATCATAATGACTGTCAGGATGTCCTCAGTGTCCTCAAGGCAAGAGACCAAAGAAGAAGAATATTACACTATGCTATTTTTCAGGACTTTTTTTTTTTAACCTTTAGAGGAAGTTGATAACCATATAAGATGACCAGACAGTTGAGTACTGAAGTACATAAAGAAACATTTGCATTATCAGTGCTTTTTAATGGGTGATGTCTGTCTCTCCAAATTTACGCTGAGTACAATTACATGGCCGTCTCCTTTCAGAAGTGTGACTCAGCTTTCCTTCATTTGGAGGTCACAGACTCCAGTGGAGGAGTGACTCAGTGGCAATGACAGCCATGGGTTTTGGAGCCCGGGTATTGCAGTGCCCCCTGCAGTTGAAGGTGGCAGGCCTGTGGCCTGTTACTTGTTCCCTGAGCTCATACGAAAGCAGGGCCAGGAAGGCGTGCACTGCGCTGCTGGCCGCTCAGAGGAACTTGCCTGGAAATCAGAGGGAGAATATTGGGCTGTAATTTTCAGCTTCTTAGTCAAAACTACCATGGACAGTCCAGACCATCGAGACACCATCGAGACACAAGAATCAGCTCCTCATCCTCACACGTTCCATATGGTGTTATTTTTTTATAAATTTGTTACTTTACAACTTTCATAGTCTTTGGAACAGTTCCTTTGCACATGGAAAGGAGACACAGTGTCAACTCCCTTAAATGACGTTTTTGGGGAAACCAAATCACAAAAGAGTGGGAAGTGAAGGATTTGAGTGGCTATGCTTCAGGAAGATGGAAAGTGAGGCATGTGCGTTGGGGCGGTTAGAGGTGGCTGTGCGCACGTATCAGAGTTCCAGCTGTGTTCTAAGGTCCATGCTATGTTCTGGGGAAGCTTTTGGAACTAGGTTGTTGAAGTAATCACTGGGACTCACTGTAGCATGGAGCTCAGTTTAGCAGCTAACTGAGTTTGCATATTTGGTTTGCCTCTCCAAATGCATCAGTGAGCGCCAAACCATCTTTTGGGATTCTACTTCTCCCTCTTTGCCATAAGGAGCCAAAGTGGGAAGTAGGTCTCTTGCCTCCCCAGAACAATAAGATCTAGCATCTGCTCTCCTTCCTAGGGGCCTGACAGGTAATTCCTTGTCTGTTTTGTTTTTGTTTCCCTTAAGTTATTCAGTTTTCCAAAAGCAAGCCACACTGCTGTCAGTCAGCAAGCAGGATCAAGGCTCGGGGCTGCCCTTTGGAGTCCTGGCTGTTCTAAATAATACCTCTTCCCTGTCCCCCTTCACCCTGGAGCCCAGTGCGTCGGATCTGGAAACAGCGATGAGGAGGATTTTTTAGGCTATTTCAAGAACTGCTTTTTGACCACCCACATTGGACGTTGACTAAATTCATACTTAATGCACCTTTGCTTTAAGCTTTGGTCAGATGAGCTACTTTATGAATATTTGAAAATGTTCCTAGAGGCAAGGATGCTAAAACACCATTGTAGACACACATTTTTTGCAAGACCTCATTAACTAATAAAGAAATAGCTAAAAGAAATGGGATTAACTTCACAGGAGGGGTGTTAACAGTGCCTGGTCCTCCTCCCAGCTAGGTTTACATAGACGCTCATTTATCATTATCTGTCTTGTTTTATCAGGAACACTCGGCTTCTTGGAAAAACACTGATCTATAAATGCTCAGGAAAATACACACCCAGAAATATGTTAAATAAATCCCCACTTGATACTCGATTCCAGAGCAATTTAAAGGTGCCCAGGCTAGGAACCATTCTGGAAAGGCAGACAGGCTCTGGGCCAGGCAGAGCTGCCTGCATGCCTGATGGGCCTGGCCTCCGACTTCAGCTTTGCTGGTGGCCACTGAGATGTTGAAAAGGTTAAAAAGTTGGGCCGGGTGTTCTAGATTTGCCATGTTCTAACTTAACCTGGGAAAGTCACTCCATGTCTGTACAAACTAATTTCCTTTTCTGTGAAATGGGGATAATGACGATTATGAAGTTACATTATGAAAAGGAGATAATGGATGGGAACACTTTAAGTTGTAATGAAGTTTACAAATGTCATTGTGAATCTGTTTAGCTTTAAAAATACTTACTGAATTGCCAGAGAAAGACCAATCATTCATTCTTAACCAAGGACCTAATAAATGAAACACTATTATTTGCAAGGATCATACATTTTGTATTTAGAAGAAAATTTGGGAGGGTCTATTTCAAGTCTTCTTGCTTTCATTTTTCAGGTGAGGAAAGAGACTCTGGAAAGTTCATTCCTTGTCCACAGTCACATAGTCTGTAAATGATGGAAAACAGCCTGGAATGTAGGTTTCTAGATCTTGTTTGTCACTTTGACTTCATTAGGTGTATTCATATTGAATATGACTATGCGTATTCATTTTGAATGGACATTAGAAGTTTATACCAGATGCCATTACTACTCTAGGTTAACTGTATGTGAACCTTAAAACTTTTTTCACTTACAACCAGAGGCTCAGGTTATTTGAAGGGCTCTGAGTAATAAAACAAATTAAGAAGAAGAAAGAAATACCTAAGGAAATTCCCAGTGTAGTAACTAAACAGTTGTCAAGAAATGTCAAAGAACAATCAGAGGATGTTTGTCTGGGTGTATGTACATCTGGGGTGAAAGAGGATAGGGCTGATGAGAAGAAAGGGATATTTGATAGATCCTGTAATTTTGGGATTTAAATTGATGGTTTTTTTCCCTAATCTATTTCACAATGCCAACAGTCCCCCTCCCCCATGTGACAGGTTATGTTCAAACTTTAGAAACATGTCTGACAGCATGCATTAAAAAACGGAGTTGATTTTTTCTGCTTTATGGTTGCTTTTATAGGCTGTGATGTAGAGGCACAAGTATTGTTAGTAGGCTGGATTCTAGTACTGGCCCATCACCATGCAAATAGGATGCTCAGACTGGATTCTAGTACTGGCCCATCACCATGCAAATAGGATGCTCAGAGAATTGAAATGACTTGTTTAGTTTCCAGGTCAGTATGCCAGAGGTTAAAAACTTAGTACAAAGAGAAGACATACTCTGTAAAGGTGTTTTTGTTTTCTCAATAAGGTCATTGAAGGGCATTTTATGGATCTTTAGTTTCTAAAACATGTTATGTGCAAGAGACCTTACGAGGTGCCAGGGACTTGAATCAAATGTAAACCCATCCTCTAAGAGTTTGACTAGCAGTTAGACTACACAGCAGGAGGAGACATGGCTAGTTACATGCTACATAGTAATACTGGGGGGTGAGATAGTGTCTGGTGAAGAAAGAGGATCTTCATCCAGTTTATGTGACAGAATCGCCTGTGAAGTTCTGTTGTTATCTGGATTTCAAGGCTCTGATACCAGAAATTCTAATTTGGTGTGATAGGGCTGGGATCCATCAATTGTTTGTTTTTTTGTTTCTAAGGTGATACCTACTACTGGGGAACCTCTGGCCAGTGTATTCTCAATCTATTGAGTGATTCTCAACCTTGCTACACATTAGAATCATCCAGTGAGTCTTTATAAAAGTCCTCTGTTCCAGGTTACATCCAATACCAGTTAAATGGGGAGCTTTGGGCTGGGGTCCTTCCAGGTCTTATAGGGCTACTGAGAGGATTATGTGATAATGTATATAGACTGAGAAGATTATGTGATAATGTATATAAAGTAGGATGTACTGGATACATCCTACCTGCCCAATGAAATTTTTGGGAATTCTGAGTAGGTAGAGAATCCTTTGGACTAAATAGGTTAAGAAGGCTTTATGAAACTGACATTAGAGTGAATTGTTACTATCAGATGTGATCACAGAATGGTGAAAGGTGTTTCTAGATGAATAAGTTAGATTCCCTTTTATATTCTTATATTCCGTCAGAAATGCCCAGTGCTCAGGACTGGGGTCAGCAGGAGAAGACAGACATAGGCTAAAACGATGAGTCAGGAGGAACTGGCAGTGGACCTGGAAGGAGAGACAGCACTGTGGAGTTTGAGCCTGTTAGCAGGATGATGAGGAGGAGGAGAGACAAAATGGCAGTTGGGAATGTAAGAGGTGCTGTGAGCCCGGGGACAGATTCCTGAAAATATTTTCATTTTTGCATTTTGAAATCTGGAGAAATCCTGGATGACGTGTCTAAGGGATCACTGGGAAAAAGGGGTTTGGGCAAGTAGGGGATGATGGCTGAGGTGCAGTTTTAGAAGGTTATTTTATTTTTGCCTGAAAGTGATAGTTAAAACAAAGACATTCAATGGGAAACTAGAGATCAGAGAACACCAAAGGGATTTCCCCCCCTTTGAGTATCTGAAGCTTAAAGCAAGTTATATTTTTCTTTAATTTGAGGTTCTCTTGCTCTATAGTAATTTTTGTTTAAAAAAATGAAATTTCTGAAAGCTCTTAGCCCCCTTTTTCCCATCCACAATTCCATTATGACTTAAATGCCAAGCTTGCTGTGTAGTCACTAATCTCCCTCATAACATCCCATAGAATGGAATGGCTTCCTTGTAAGGTTAAGTACAAAATGATTCTTAATATCCATATATTATATGTGTGTACATGTGTACAGTCACTCTTCAAAAGAGATTTCTGAACTGAAAGATCCTTTGCCTTCAAGCTCAATTTTATGTACGAGCTCAGCTCTCACTCCTTTTTTCATTGTTCTTGTTTTATCATAAAGAGTTGTAAAAACTGCTAGACCCATCTTTCTCTAAACTCCTTACACAGCGCTGCTGGGGTGCCAACACCGTGAAGCAAAACACAAGGATTTCTGAGTTGAAATCCCACCCTTTTGATAAAGTGTCCAAATAACATTATTTGATTACCCCATATTGAAGAAATCATTGTTTGACTTTTATTTTTCTTCTCTGATGCAAGAGATGTGTGCATGTAGTAAGTACAGGTCTGCAGAGTTTAGGATGAGTTGTGGGAGTGTTAACAAGCCACGTTTCTTGGACAAATATATACTTCTCTTCCTGCCATATGCTCCTTTCCATCGTCTGTTAGTGATAAACACTTAGATGTGCTCCACTAATATCTCCTCATTATAAACAAGCCCATCACAAAGACCTTGATAAAACCTCCCCTCTGTCGATACTTAGCAAGAAATTCCATGACAGAAAAACACATCTGGAAGCTATTCTCCATTTTCTGTAGGAGTAAATCTCAGTGCTAGTAGTAGGAAACATTTTCTCTTATCAAAAGGAAGTGCTAAATATTATGTGCATTATTTTCCACACATAATGTCAAATACAGAATAGGCAAATCGGGGAACAAAAAATAGCTGCAGGGATGAGAATTTAGAGCTATGAATTTAGAGCATCTTCACAGCTTCTTTTAAGGAAATCCAAATTTACCTTAAAAACTAAGCATTTTTTTCTGGCAGTCTGGCATTTTTCCTTTTATTTTCCTATGGACGGCTAATTTAGCAAACAGATCGTCCAATCACCAGCTCGGGTAGGAGAGTCAGCTAATTATTTGTAAGTGATGGGGGCTTTGAGGTGGCCCTCAGTCTACTGGAAGACAAGGGCTTAGCCGGGTCTCCTGAATCAAAACATCTAGCTGACAGCACAACAGCCTCATCTAAACCAGTGTGAGACGATCAACCTCTTGTAAATTACTTCATGCAAATGTTTAGGAAATATGTTTTCCCAGACTTAGATCACATTCGCAGGCTGGAGAATCTGCCCTAGCAGCTATCTGTCTGACTCTGGTCCCTGAGATCTTGTATAATGCCTCAGGGTGGGAGTGGGCGAACAGACCTATTCGCTGAGACTAAGTCCTTGTTCACAGAGGCAAGTACTATGCAAAAGAGGTTTCATTCTTAGAGGGGCACCTTTGGATCCTCTGAGGGGCAGGAGGATAATAGGCTACCATCTCCTTTTCCTTTCTGGATCTCAGCTTTTGTTTTGAGAAACTAACTGTACTGGAGTAGACACTGCCATAATTCACAATGGGACAATAACAACTGTGAGTGAGAAAGGACAGGCTAGGCCAAAGGTGACTTCTGAAGGCAGAGGTCAAATGGCTGGTGGTTGGATGGGGAAATGAGGTATTGATGGGGTGGGGGGCGACAGGCAGATCTCTTCCAGGGTCAAGGTGGATGCTAGATGAGGTGGTCCTGGAATGTCACCAGCCAGGTGTGGGGTTGGGCGTCAATTCAGCACCTGCTTGGGCTGGTGGGAGTGTTTCTAGGAATTCCCTAAGATCAGGAATCCTCACTATTGGGTAGCACTCACAGATAGTGGGCCAGTAGGAACAGTAGGGAGAATCTCAGATGGGCTCAACTTAACAGTGGCTCTTGTGACAGAGGAGAGGAAAAGGTGAGACTCAATATTAGAGAAGCATTCTGGTCAAAGTAAAGAAAGAGGATCCCTGGCAGAAGGCAGTTCTATTGTATAAAGGGACTACAATGAGATAGAAAGAGTTAATTCCCAGGTACTTGTGCTCTTGGTTTGAATGAAAGTGAGGTGAGCAGGAGGAGGCTGTAACTAGGGCACAACTGTTTGCTGCTTCTCTGATTCCTAAGACGACTCAGTGAAGGTGTGTTCAGGAAGTGGACAGCTCTGAAGCTGTAAACAAAGGGACTCTGGACTTAGAAGGGCAAAGGAAGGAAATGCAGGGGACGGTTCCTCTCACTGAGATACTATTAAGGTCCTGAAAGAAAAGATTTAGGCACTAACATGGGTATGGACGTTCCTGCTCTCAGAGGCAGAAATCATCTCAAACTCTGTCCACTACACAATTATGAAAATAACTAGATGGGCCTGGGACACGAGGGAAAACATACTTTGTTCTTTAATTGGAAAGCTTAACAGACCTAATGCTGATATCAGGGATTTATTTTAAAGCATAGAACCTCTAGGGTTAGTGGTTCTTAAACTTGAATGTGAGCAACTATCACCTGGAGGGCTTATTAATAATGTGGATTCTCAGGTCCCATACCCCAAACTTCAGAGTCTTTAAATTTGGTGAGCAAAAAAATCACCTGGAGGATTTATTAATAATGTGGATTCCCAGGCCCCATACCTCAAAGTTCAGATTCTTTAAATCTAATGAGGGGCCTGGGAATTTGCATTTCACCAAGTATTTTGGATGCCAGTGGTGGCAGAGCCATAATCTAAATACTGCTTTGCAAGAGCAGGCCATCCAGTCCATCCAGCTGCATTGTCCTCTTTCTTTATCTAGGGAGCTGAATCTAGAGATCTTAATCAGCATGACCCAGTGGCTCATTACAGATTGCCTTCTAAATGAGCAAAGAAAGATGAACACACATGTATAGTTAAATCTGGGTTGAGCCCTCTTCCCCCCCCTCCCCCCAACTCCATTGAATGCAACAAAATGGAGGCTCGGTGCCTGAGAAGCAGGAATCCTGGGCTGGTGTGGGATCAGGGTGTGCTTTTTGTGCACCAGGCTGTGGAGGGAGCAGCTCAGGAGTCCTGTCAAGGCTCCTTTATTTGTGGATAGTCTGTGTGCCCAGTGACAGAGCCACAGTGGACTGCATGGTGCCACAAGCCTCTGGGGGGAGGTCAGGCTCTACTGAGCCCCTTCTCCTTCCCCAGCCTGCCCCTGGCTTAGCTCCTGATTAATTCAGGGGAGTCCTGAGAGGTTAACCCTTAATTTGATGGCTCCAGTGGGGAGCTGAGAGATTGCTGGTAATTTATCACTCAGTTTTTTTTTTTTTTTTAAATGTAGAAACATTTTCTAAGGCCACAAATAAAAAATTATTTTTTAAAATCCACATTTAAAATACATTAGGCATAGCATTCTATTCTTACGTGACTGTATCCTCCAAATATAACAATTACTTGCCATCCATCTCTTTTAACAAACTTCAAATACATAACATAAAAAATATAACTACAATTACAGCCTTAGCTTTTCTGGATTCCATATCTGTTCCTGTTCCCTTTGGAGAAAACAGTCTTTCTAATACCAAAGATAAGATTTTTTATTGGGATAGTTTAACTAAGCTGGAGAGATCTCCTTAACAAGATTATGTAAATGTATGCCAAAGCTATAAACCACATTTTCTCAGAGAGTGGAACACTTCAAATATCATTTAATAAAACAGGACCATGGTAGAAACACCTCTATAAATTGTTAAGGGGCAAAGCAAGAAGGCTGAACTACACACATCTGATCAAATTTCGTTTGATGCAGTTACTTTATTAAAGTCTCCTAGAGAAGGACAGAGGACCCTTGTACCTCTGTGGAGGGCAACTTTTTATTCCTCCATCACTTGATGTGGAGGAGAAGGCATCACCTCTCCTGGTCCCCAGAGTGCCTTGGGGTTTAGTGCCACTGTCTTGAGGGTAAAGACAATATAACAGATTACAGTTGTATTTCTGACATTAAAAAAAAGAGAGAGAAAAAAAAGACTCAGAAGTCCTGAGCAGGTAAGGAATAGAAACTGGCTCCTCCCAACCCCAAGGAAATACTATACCATATTATTTATTTTCTTTCGTGCCCACAAGCTCTTATTAGGGAAGATAAGAATAATCAAATGCTTGCTGTTTCTGTAACGATTTGACTTGTTCTGACTTAGTCTCCTAAGCCTTTGTTTCTCTTGAGCTTGCTAGAAGAATTTACACAGACATTCTCACTGCAACAAATGTCCACAGACAGCTGTGCACCACAGATAGGGTGTTGGCCTGCGTGAAGGCAGCAATTCCAGAGAGCTCTTTGCTGTCCTGGGAAACACTGGGGCCACTGCTCTACTCCTCCACCCAACCCGAAGGTCCGGAGAAGAAAAAATAATTACATTTCGATAATAAAGGAAAGCCTTGAGAGGAATAACTCGTACATGTGAGTCAGCTGCCCCGTTTCTCCTTAGGTTCTGAGGATGCAGAACAAAAGACAATTATCCACATAGGTGGGTGGACCCAGGTCCTTGTGGAAGGGCGACTCCACTGTCTCAAGAGTGGAAATATTTATTAAAGCAGCCAGCCCCTGAAAGGGGAAAACATAAATATTTATAATTGTGTTCTGATAATTAAAAAATTTATAGCAAACAGATGGATCATTATATTCTGGGGAAAAAAAAAAAAAACAAACCCACAAACCCAATACCTCCCAAATTCAGAACGGCAACACCTTTAAAGATCAGACCTAAAATTGATGACTTTGTTGGAGGTGATAGTTGGTATTTGAGACTCTTCACATGATGCAAGAACAAGGAGTTCTCTTAAGTTTGAAACCCAGTTATGTGCAAGAAACTATACAGATTAGAAGCCAAGATACCCCATCCATCAGGCAATGAGTAGTTCTGTATTTGTCGATAAGGACCCCTTTCTCTACATTGATCTCCTAACTACATGGTCTCATCTCTGAGACCCTGCCTTAGTGTCATTTAAATCGGACAGTCTATTAACTCAGAAGCCTTTCAAAATGAAGCCTTCCCCTGTCATCGAAGCCCTCAGCCTCTATAACTTTCCAACTCCATTGTCTCAGTCTCTATCTTTTTTGAGGCCTGGATGTCATGTGTTTAGTGCTGATGAGCACAGTGCATTTTCTAAATATTTCTTAACTTGCCTTCTAAACGCCATAGTTAGTATTTTAAAAGGTTGCTTAATTCAGTCCTAAAGTTCATCCTGAATGAATGTCATTTCTAAAGGACATGCTCCTCAAATGGTGCTGCTTTGGGGAATGAATGAAGCTGACATGTGCCAAGGTCTCTTTGTGTTCAGCAACTCTAAAACATGACATGCTGGGGAGGCCTCACAGACCAGCCCACACAACGCTCCCACAGTACAGATGTAGAGACCAAGGCCTTTGGCCAAGGACACAAAGCAAGTTAGTGGCAGACAGGAAGAAAAATAACATCTTCTGACCTCGGGCCTCAGGCTTTTTTACTAGTTAGTAGTGCATTTCAGAGGGCAGATTTCCTTCCATTTTCTTCTTTTGTTTTCGAAACATGTTTATAAATCTATATATATTTATATCTGTGTAAATGATTCCATCAAACTTAGGATTCTAACCTTGAAAAGACCCCATGGCACTGACATGGGTTATTATCCATTCAGCATATGCAATTCAAAAGGCTCATATGACTTTTGTGCATGTCACCAGCTCATTTGCTGCATTTGGTTTATTCAGCCATGATTAGAGATAGTCATTTACAGTCACACATTTGGAAACTCTTTAACAAGCTTCTAGCAGTTTCCTTTCCAAAGCTGTTTAAATAGATGAGGGTGTGGTGTCAGCAGCGACAGCAGTTTCTTCCATACTACTGATTCCCTCTGCTATTCTTGCTTTTATCAGGGCTTCCATTTTGCAGAAGGGCTTTGCAAAAAAAGAAAACAACCCAATGATGCATATCCCAGAGTCTATAAGTCATCATTTCAGGAGGACTGACTAAAAAATTAAAATTGAAACCACTGCACTATAAACCTAAAAGTTCCCTAAAAAAAAAAAAAAAATCCTCCCTCAATTTTAAAGAATACTTTTTGAAGTAATTGGCACAGAGACTGTTCTAGTGCAGATTGCTGCAAGTGTGCTCTTGGCAAGAACATCATAAGCACTAGAAAAACTTTAATATGCTCAAGAAGCCAAATACAAACTGACACTAGGAACTCAAGTGTGGGAACAAACAGGGGGGAAAGAGCGCATCTCAATTTAATACAAACCTACATACAAAGGGACCAATTTCTAGGATTCATGGTTTAGCATACAATACAGCTGTCCTCTGAGTGAATATAGAGTAGTTATACATAAGAAATTAGAATTATCAATTCGAGGGAATTTCTCAAGAGGCCTTTTGATATGTAATACTGCAACTATAATACCTATGAACCCAGACATCAACGCATTAAATGAGATCAGTTTGGGATCTATTTAGAAAAGGAGGGTTTAAACTTGAAGAAGCATCACTTTGATTTGACCTCCGGAGGAGACCCTCTGTAGGGAAACTCAAAATAGCTTTACCCCTACCTATAGCCTTGCTTCCCAGGTCTTTGAAATAGAAGTTTGAATCCATGTAACACAAGGGGGTGGAAATCATCTTAGAAGCGTCTCCTATGTGGAATGAAATGGAAAGAACTTGCAGAGTTTTGTACTCCGCAAGATTTGGGAAGAGTGTTCAATTTTCTTTATTTAACAAACGTTAAGAACGAAAACTCTTTTGTTGCAAAAGTTTTCCTTCCTTGAGTCATCATCCTCTTTGCTGTTTTGTGATAAGGGCTCAAAGCTTTGGAGATTTTCTGCATCTTTTTCTATGCACCCTTCCAATTTATCCCTGTTTGTGACCAACACTTACTTTACCCTAAAACTGGAAAGATTGCTCCATTTTCACAGTCTTGCTAAGTAAGATTTCTCCTCCAACCCCCTAGAGTTCAAACGTGTTATACTTTCTTTCTTTCGTTTTTTATTTTTCTCAGGGAATGTTTGAAGTCCCTTTTAAAAATAATGCCTTGAGGATATTTTCCCCTAATACCGCTTAAAGAAACTTGAAAGCATATGGCTCTTGAAGCGCACAGGGTTCTAATGAAGTAATCAGTGACATGGCTAGTGTGAAGGCTTCTACCAGAAGCTTCCAGACCCAACTCAGATCAGTCTTTTGAATGAAGTCACATTCTGTAGAAGCTTCTTCCCTCCAGCTGCCAGAGTAAAGGCTTAGCGAGCTAGTATACTAAAGTGGTGACTTTTAACCTTTGAAGGATGGAAGGTGCTGGAAAGGTTGTGTCAGGATCAGAACTGTCAGTGGCAAAGCAAATCAATCTAGTAGCTTATAAGGCAACAGCTCAAGACAAATATTCCTCTGTTGTGCAGGCTCCATTCATAGTGTGGGAGGAGAAAATAAAGTTTCTTTATAGGGTTTTATTTGATGTAGTCCCCAGTAGCTCTACCATTACCTTAGGTGATTCTCCACACAGCTAGCAAAGACTAAATAAAACAAAAACATGGGATATTAATGCACTTTCCCTGGAACTGGATAGAACATGCTGTTCTCCTGCAGTTTTGCGATGGATTCTCTAAATCTATCACAATTAAAATCACTCTTCTTCAGGCATAACCTCATTAGTGCTGAAATATCCCATATTGTGCTATTTCCTTGGGATTTTAGCAAAACAAGTAATGATTCTTTGATTATTGGAGTGACTTGTGCTATTAGGACTGTCAAGTAAGTAGGCAACTGTTTAAAAGATGTAGAATCAGCACTTGACTTTTTTTTTTTTTTATATTCCTACTTTGGTTTAGGCAGACATAATCCCCAAAAGAGAGGCCTGGGGTAGTGTGAGCACATCTACCCTCTCATTACAGCCCTTCAGACTCCGGGGCAGGTGTCTTACTCTTGTCTGTACCAGTTTGTGTGCCTCGTCCAAGTGTCGTGACTTCATTCATTCAGCAGGTATCGCTGACATTAATGACCGTCAGGCACTGTTATAGGCTTTGGGGATACAGTGATGAAAATGACAAAGCAGGGAGTGGTGGGATCTTCCTGGTGCTGTAATTAGCTGCTCAGGTAGCACACTGGAAGCAGGAAGACTTCCTGCAGGTAGAGAAGATGAGGGTAGCTCAGGAGGAAACAATGAGAAATAGTTGGGTGGTGCATATACTTAAAGGGAGTGCTGACAGAATTTGCTGATGACGTAAATGGTCAGAAGTAGACTTAAAAGACACGTCTAAGCCTTTGCCTAGGGCTCCAGGATGATGGTGCCTCTAACTATGATGGGAAGGGTTGGTGGGTGGCAAAGATTTTGATAGGCGGTTTCTGTTTTGGTTCTACTGAGAAAAATGTCAACATTCAAATAAAGAATTGGTAGAGTGTAGAAGTTTAAGTATACTTCTTTAGTCCCTTTCATACTTTAGTCAGAGTTCTTTTATGTGCTAAAATAATAGTTCTAGACATCTTTTATACAGTCCTTAGGATAAATGCCTTTGGCAAAATGGGTAAATGCATGCTCCTATCCCTGATTTCTTCTAGTTTAATGGACAATGAGACATACTTTATAAAACAGTATTGAATCTGGATTAAAAACAGGCAAAGCAGGCCAGGTAAAAAACAATAGTAACATGCTCCACAGTTAAGGAACTAAGGCAGCTTGCAGATATTTTCACAAGACAATTTCTGTTCTTCACATACTTTCTGAGGCATCCGTCTTTCAACTATGGGGAACAGATTTCAAAATCCAGGCCAGGAGAGTAAATGCTTGCATTCCAGATCATGTAAGTCTCAGACAAAAGAAGTAGGGATGGCACTGTGTTTTAGAAGGTTCAATTTGAATGTTCTAAGAAGGCAAACACTCTCCCTAGGTTCTGCTGCTCCCCACTTTGCCTAGAAGGAGATCTGAGTTTGTGATTAGAAGAACATTATCTTCTGATAATATTTACAGGTCCTTCCCAGCAGAGTACTGGCGAACATCTAGAGAACACTCCTTCACTTTGTAAAGCCTCTCATTCGCAAACTACTTTTACAGAGTACTGCGGGTGGCACACTCTGTCAAAGCAATGACCTTCTCCTATACTACTGGAGGAATGCTGCTTATGTTTGATTTCTTTAATCCTCCTAAAGAAGGCTTAGGTGGTAATTTATTTATAAGAAATTATAATAAAGCTTCCATAATTTTAATGCTGTGTAAAACAGTAGTGAGGTAGCTTGTACAGAGATAAGCTATCCAAACTTAGAAATGAGCCTTATGACAATCTTTTGGTGTATCTACCTTTGGAATCAATTTTGTCATTTTTAATTGACCGATTTCCCCTTGTTTGCGTAACATTTATTAATTGATTGTTATGCTCATGCAATTAATTCAAAAGCTGGCAAGTTTAACGCAGAGAAATTAATTTTCTTTTTCCAACATGACACTTAAAATGCATTTTTGGAAGACTGGGTTACCAGGAAATTACCTTCAAATTAATCAACAAGGAAATTAGATGGTAGTATCCCTTGACATCTGTCAATCCAAAATATGTCAGTTTTTTCCTTTTGTTTGAGTAGGTTTTTTTTCCTGCTGAGTAAGGAATAAGAAAACCCCTGGATATGAAAGTTAAACTACCCTGCATCTTAATAGTCAGAGAAAGGGAGGGAAACAGCTTATTTGTAAAAATAGGCAAAGTTTAAATGAATTTTATTTTTCACTGAAAAAAGAAATGTGTAGTAAAGCAGTAAATTTTATGATAACATGAAAATTAAGCTCATCATCTTATTTCCTAATGGCTCTTTGCCATTTTCTTTATTTTCCCTTATTTAAGCCCTTGCTACTTGCCAACATCCCAGCAGACTATGTAGGCAAACTTGCTGGGGAGATGGGATGTGTAAGCTGACTCCTAAATGGGACCCATGAGCTGCAAAGGGTAGGGGAGCAAGGGGGAGCTCCACCTGGACAGGGCACAGTGGAGAGGTTTTCATGGAGGAGGTAGAATTTCAGTTGAATTGTTGTGGAAGAGTAGGACTGGAATAGTATTGAAGTCCGAGAACTACTGAAAGGAAGAAAGCACAGGGATTAAAAATAAAAACACAAGAATGCACATTTTCTGTGTTTAGGGATTGAGAGGAGTACAGAGACGTACCAGAAAGAGTAGGGGACGATGCTGTGCCGGGGGAAGCCAGCTAAAGGTAGAATGCGATGGAGGCCATATGAAGGAATTGTGTCTTTATTTTATAGACAAAGCGGAACCACTGAGGAATTTTGAAGAAAGTATTGCATGAACTGACTGGAGATGTAGGAAGAAAACTGTCAGTACATTCATTCATTCACTCATTCAGTCATTCATCCAATTGATCAATGTTTAATTAACCTTTATCAGGCACTGCTCGGTGCCAGTTACTGAGACTATCACAATTACTAAGGAGCTCACGGTCCACCTATCTAGAACTAATTAGTGTGATCAGGGCCATAATAGGAAGGTAAATAAAAGGAGTGCCAAGCAGCCTGTCAAAGTGAGGGTAAAGAATGAATGTGGGTAAGACGGGAGTTCAGCGATTTGCTCAGGCTTGAGCCTTAGACCTCTCTTTGTTTTTAGTAACCCTTCCATTTCATCTCAGTTAAAGTTAGGTTTAAGGTCCATCATTTCTCTTGGATTTAATTTTGATCCTTCTGTCTCTCACTTCCAAGGTCTAGTCAGTCATCAGCCTTCAGGAATCCTTTCTTTACCACATCTTTTACTACTGCTGCTAAATCTATTTCCGTGCCACTACGTTGATCTAGTGTATTGAATCTTATATCTGGACAATGTGGTGGGCAGCTTCCTAACTGGTCACTCTCACTTGTCCCACTCTTGCCCATTCTACATTATGCTGCCACATTCATCTTCTAAGTTACCTTTAAGCTCGAGAGCAGAGCAGGAGAGATCAGATCTCCCTCAGGTACTTGCTGTATAACTTTGGAATAATTGCAAGGCTTCTCTGAACCTCTGTTCCAATACCTGTCCAGGCATTATTATCCTTACCATCCCTTACTTACACATCTCACAGTCACTGAAAGATCCAAATGAGGCAGTGCTTAAAAACAACCTAGAAAACAGTCCCATGCCATGCCATTATAAAGCATTATTATTACAGTTATTATTATAGTTTAAGAATTTTGAATGATTCTGGAATAAAATTCAAACCTCTTTGCTTATCATAAAAGACTTATGGCCGTTTAGTTCAAGCCTTCCCAACCTGGCTTATCTTCCAGACTAGAAATTCCTTATCGATCTCTCCCCATCAGTGGAAATAGTATCTGTTCTTCAAGAGCTGTGTCAAATCCTGTTTCCTCTTCTTTGGCCACTGTAACCCAAAGCTACCTTTTCCTCTTTGAGTTTCTTCCTTTCATCTCTACTGCCTGAACAACAACGCCAGACCTCAGATTGTTCTCTCTCTACCGCTTTTTCTTTTTTTTTTAAAGATTTATTTATGCATACAAGCACTGGGGTACAGGCCAGAGGTGTGGGGGGTGAGAGGATACACCACAGAGAGCAGAGAGCAGGGAGCAGAACAGGCAGATCAACGGAAGTACACTGCTGAGGGGAGCAGCGGGCACAGCAGGAGAGGTCTGCCGCGCCATGTGGGTCCCCTCCCTGGCCGGCAGCAGGGATCGAACTCGTGCTGCAGTGGCTGCGGTTTGCTTCATAGTGTGTTGCTTAACCCACCGCGCCACCAGGGAGGCCCTCTACCGCTTTTTCACCTGACATATGGGAGGTGTTTATTTCTCTGTATGCCTCACATGACCCAGGCCATGGGTGGTCTCAACTGCTACAGTGCACAGCCCACTGCATGACAGCTCACAAAGTCCTTGACCACCTTTATTTCTTTTGGTCTTTATAGTAGCTTCTAAGGTGGATAGAACAGGTATTAGTATTTCTAGTTTATAAATCAGGATCTCTGGAGGAAAGCAAGATGAAATATTTGTTGACAATGACATAGCCAAAATATAGTGCTGCTGTTTCTCCAAGTTCAGTGCTCAGACCACCCAGTATCTCCCACCATTCTCAATTTCTATTTTGATCCATCTGAGCAGTTTAAAATTTCTTTTCTCTTTCCAAAGTCAATATGAAGTTGACTTTAAGATACACCGGTAAGACACTTCTTGGGGATAACTTAGTTCCTGAATAAAACTGGATACTTCAAGAAGCTACCCTGTTGGGACTATGGAAAATATCCCATGAGTTTGGCTCACTCTGGTTCCAAGAGAACACACTCTTTCTACCTCAGGGAATTTACAATCTCTCTATTACTAATTCCTGACTCTGGTAACAGATTATTGCAGTGCAAAGATGGATACATAAAGCTTCAATCATTAAGTAGTGGGATACAATAATATATTGCTGGTTACTGTAAATATGAGTCAGTTTATCTGAATATTAATCAAAGTGACCAACAATGACAAGGAGCCCAAAGAATTCACCAGGTCCATGGGTCTTTAATGCAACCTGATCACTTCAACCACACATTCAGGGTCATCTCATAACTCTTCCTCTAAAGCCACCCACAGATGCCACCATGGGGATGGAGCCATGGTGGTAGCTTCTAGATACTGTCCTCTTCTTATTTGATGAACATATTTTCTGCTCTTTGCCCTCTTCAGAAATAAAACAAGTAATCTGAAGATTTTTATTAAAAATGGGTTCTTTTTGCAAAACTATATGTATTATGAACATAAATAAAAGGAAAAGATTGATTTCTAGTGGTAGATATATGCTAAGCAAGTATCCTCTGAATGCTAAAATCCTAGATTCTATAGTTACAATTCAATAAATACAATATTGGATATTAATTGGGACTTTTGAATTTATAGAACATTTTCTCATATTATCTTACATTAACCTCATAATAATTCCATGACATTTCAGAAAGTTACTTTTATTCCCTTTCAACAGACTCTGGGATGCTAAATGAGTTTAAGTCAAATATATTCCAAATGGCAAAAGTAGGTCTAAGACCTACCTCTGTTGATTGTAAGGCTGTGCGTCCTACTAAGTCACCAAAAATATGTTGACATGGTTATTTTTGATACTGGTCATTACATATGCAAAAGCCACTTATATTTGTATTGATAATTACTTTTATGTTTAATAATTTACAGATTTTTTTAGTAATTTCTGTTTGGCACTTCTATTGGGCTAGAACAATTACTATCACACAGCTGACAGCTGTAGAGAGTTGGGATTCCAACGATGTGTGTGAATCAACATCTGTACAAATATTTTATTCTTCAATTAGTGGTTTCTATACAACTCACCAAACTGATTCTGTGGTGGTCTTAACCAATCATAAATAGGCCTACTGATTTGTCTAGCTATTTTGGGAGGACATGCAACCACGCTTCTTTTGCTCCAGGGGCCTGTTTTTGTATCCCTTCTATGTCCCGCCAAACAATTCTGAAAGTTCACTAGTGTTTTAGTTTTCTTAATCATTCTGACTTTCTAAATGATATGTTCAGTTCCAATATGACCCCTGGAAAGAATAGACTGAACCAAATTAGAAAGCGCACACATGTTGTGTCATACTGTAGAACCACTGAGTGCTGTTTGCAAGTCAGTCTTTCTCCATGAACAGAGCTAAAATACTTCACAATTTCCCCAAAGTTGTCTCTGTCACCGACTCATTTCTGAAAAAGGATTCAAGGCAAGCCATTTCATCTCTTTTTTATGGTCACACCATTGCCTTCTCCTTCACTCTGGGCCCACTCAGTCAGGTCAGGAAGATGTTGTGGGTGGGGTTGGGGTGCTAGCTGATAGTGTGTTCCGATAATGTTAATAGTAGTGAGAGATGCACACACAGGGAGAGGATTTTGTTGGGTTTCTTTGGAGTTGGAAATATCTTTTGTAGGCCTGGTACCCTGCTTATATTGACCCACCTTCACTTTTGCCTCTGGGTTTCTTTAGTTAGCAGCTATGATGTCCACATTTATAGACTTGCCCTACTGTATCTGTGGTTTCTGACATAAGATATTTCATGGCCATTAATCTCCAAACAGACCAATTGGAAATGTGTATATTTCAAGAGTCTCCTGAATGGCTCATTTGATTAGTTCTACTACATGATAGTCAAACCTTTCAACTCTAATTCTTCAGAGAAAAACGGAAAAGAATGTAGGGGGAGAATCTCAGAAGCATTTGAAATACTGTCTTAGGGGACAAATGGACAGCTTTGCCATTCTGTGAGACGGATTATCTGTTTTTGCTCTGTAGTTTTTGAAAATTTAGTAGGATGGGGCCACAGACTCCACAACAGGGACAAAATATTGCCTTCCCATATCCCATCGAAGCCCTGGCCTGACTATACCCGCGCTAGTGCCATGGAGTCAACATGTTGGATGCAGCCCCAGCCCACTGATCACTTTCTCCTACCCTGCTCCTATGCATCTGTGAAAATGAAGCCAGAGAGAGGGAGTTGGGCTTTGGAAGTCTTCCTGTCCTTCCTGGGGTGTGAAATGTATCTTTAATGCCATCCCTTTCCCAAGTTCCTTTCTTTCTTTCTCTACCCAAAATGTCATTATTCTGTTCCAGCTCTGCTGAGAACCATGACTCTAACCCATCCACTAGTCTATGCCCCAAACCCTGCTTGTCTCCTTTGTGCTAATGTTTAAAAATACTGTTGGGGTTGGGGGATATATTCTAAAATTATTAGACAGTACTGCTTTATGCAATACAAATATTACTGCTTCCTCAGTTTCCCTCATGTACCACTTTTCTCTCCAGTCATCAACGCAGGAAGGTCTGGGGCTGCCAGGTAGATAACTCTCCTGCTGTTCATCTCATTCAAGAACTCATTTTCCTCTTTACAGAAGTGTGAGCTGACAATAGCTTGGCAGACTCTTCTGAGTTCTTGAGGGCCCTCTAGTCCCAGGCACTGGAAACCAGCGGTCAACCTTCAGGGAGGACTAGCCTTTACTTCAGAAAAGAGAGCTCTATAATTTTTCATTCCTATAACACGAACATCTGCCCATATTATAAGTGGGGGGAGGGGAGGAATGGAGAGGGAACAAGTTTGGGAACTAATGGATCAAGGGAAAATAAATCACTCCCTTTCTCCAGGAAGTATCCTCACTGTGTCTGCCTGGCATAGCTGCTGGAGTCAGGTCAAGGAACCTGTAGATTTTTCTGGACATATATTTTCCTACTTTGTAGGGTATTGGCTGCATGATCTGATAAAAGCTGTGCCTAAATGGACCTACGATTTGTATTTCCACAGCCGCAAATGTACTGGCTACTCCCCCTTTTTTCTCCTCCCCCTCCCACTTCGGCTCTGGAAGGTTCATTACTTACAGTTACTGCAGAATCAATCTGAACTGGCCAAAATCAGTGATGGAATTTATAGCATAATAAATGCCCTGCTGCACAAATGCAGTTACACATGAAAGGCTTGGGAATGTTCTTTTGAGCAATCCTTCTACGTTGCGGAATGTACTATTTTTTATCAATTTAACAGAATCATCTTAAGCATATTTTGAGAAGTATAATCCTGGCAGCTACAGAGCAGATTTTCCCTGAGGCAGGTATTGTTGTAGAAAAACAATATTATTGATAAAAATCTGAGCATATTGGAACTTGGAAGGGAAACTAAATACATCTTTTTCATTCTTCACACCAATCCTTTCGAGCTTCATTTTCTTAACCTCATGCATTCCACTTTCTCATTGAATTTTTATTTTTATAAAAGTGTTTTAACACTTCTCAATGCACACTAATGAACTGTTCTTCAAGAAGAACCAGGCATCCTAAAGTTGGCTTCGAGAGGCAGGCAGAATTTGAAGTGCACTCAAAAGATAATGCACAGATTGGGGTATCAATGATTTTTCCTTTTTAAAAGTCTGCAAGTTATAAGATTACATTGCTATCTGGCCCATTTTTCTTGCTAAGTGCCCATATTATGGGTGAATCCTGTTTTACAGCATTCTAATACACAGAGACTTGAACTTGAGCATGAAATTATGAAAAAAAAATATCAGAAAGACAGATGGCAGGCCGTCCTCCCCAAAACTCAATTTCATATTATGCATGTGATTGCTAATAGGCAAGCACTAAAAAACAATTTTCCTTGACGGAGAAGAGCTGATAAATTGTCAACATAAAGTTAGACTGTGGTTGCTCCAGTGATCGAAAGCTCGTCTGTGAGTTTGGTTCCATCAAAGTCGGCTTCTTACAACCGTATCAAAATTTATGAATGCATATGTCTATAAAGTGACTGAAAACAACCCATAATGCATGTTTGTTTACTGTGCATCAGGTCTGTGTTGCTTTAGTACATGCAAAGAAGCCAAACATATATCCAAGTCCATTTTGGTCCAATTCTTGTTTCTAGCCTCTACATGTGGTAATGAAAAAGTCAAGAGCCAACTGGGGATGTGATTTCCCCTTCTACCTTGAGAGCTGACTTAAAAAGATCTACTCTTACCTGACTCTTGCATGGCTTGGGAGTGTACTCCACGGGGTTACACTAGCTTTGTGGTGATAGAAGTAAATGCATTTGAGAGCAATTGAAAACATTGATTATTCAGAGAAGAAAAAGATGTTTGAGAAAGAAAAACAAAATCAAGCAGATAAAAAGCAGCTCAGCTAATGATCTGCAGCACAAAGTGCCAAAGCTTCGTATCTTTGATAGGAAGATAAAGACTCTGTAGACACTGCCAAAATAGAAGCAAAAAGGCTTCCTTCTATTTGTTGAAAAAAGAAGTTTTTAATCCAGGAATATAAAATGTTATTTTCTGGGGGGAGAGCGAAAGGGTGAAAATTTACTGATAATTGAAAACCTGGTAGCTATTTAAGTGATTTTTTAAAATCACTTAAAATATTTAATATTTTCATGCCGAGGACTTTCAGATTTTATGCCATTGGTTACTGTTCATTTGAAAACAGTTGTTTAATTGCAGATGAACTGTAACTGATCTGACACTCACAGACCTGACGGGAACAAAGGAATTGGGTGCTCAGATAACACTGTTCATAAAGATTGCTACAATTACAGAATGACTGAATAGTCAATCAGAATTAGAAGTAAATGAGTTAAAGAACAAGTAATTTTTTCTTTTTATGAGAAAACAGTCCTCATCCTTAAAGCTAGGGGTTTCATTAAGGAGTAGAGCTAAGGGAAAATTCAGGTTTCCTGAAATGTAGGCTGTGCTTATGTTGTTCAAACATACAAGCAATTCCAAATAATCAGGACACTTAATGGTGTATGGACTAAGTACTCGGATGACTGTGGTCTGTGTGATGCTTCCTATTTCTGATTCATTTTGCAATCCAAGATTTCAGTTCATAGTGGTTTTAGTTTTTTTTCCTCTTAAGTTATTGGTTCTAAGAAAACCATATGCCTCCTTTAACAATGTCTATTTATACCAGTATCTAAGATTCAGGGGGGGAAAAAATCCCTGCACTTATGTTGGCAGAATGGTGGAAGAAAAAAAAGTGAGAAAATTCTAAAAGGAATTATCCAGTGACTTACTTAAATCCACATACTTATTCTCTTATCCAATAGACTGAGAACCACCTTCTAGGTCTCCTTGTCAGAAAATAGTAATCTTTTTCTGACAATGCATGCAAGAAGTTTTGCTATAATGAAACAGTCTTAATCTTCATCCTTGTTACCTTGAACACTGATTAGCCCATTGGGCTGGTATTGCACTAAATGAAGGCATCACTCTTGATTCCCACAAGGACCAGAGTTCTTTCTGCTCAATGTAATTGATGCCTTCATTTCTTTGCTGATACTGTTCCCACTGCATATAGTTCCCTTTGTTAATATCTCTGTAAGGTATGTCTATCTTTTAAGAGCCGGCTAAAATGATGTTCTCTTGGAGAACTTCTTCTCATCTCCAGACAGAATAATTTATTTCTTCCCATTGCCCTTGAAACATCTCTCTGTTATAGCATATATCACATTTTCTCATAGCCATTTTTTTGTGTGTCTGTCTGCCTAAGTCTAGATCCTGCTTTCTGGACCAAGGGCTCTGTTTTATCCATCTTTGTCTTTCTAGTACCCAGTACAGTGTGATACACAACAGGTACACAATCAGTATTGACTGCATGATTGAGTGAAATCAATTCGAAATACTCTGAACAAAAAGTGATGCCCAAGAATGAAAATTATAGATCTTTCTTGGTTACAGTGAATTTTCCTTTTGATTTCCCAGTTTATTATGAACTGTTAAAGCATGTGTTTGAAAAAGTTTCCATTATGTAGATGCAAAGCTTTGGGAGAAAACCAGTGTTTGAAATTCTGTTTGGAACAATTAAAATTAGTTATTTCATCAGTCTGGAAGGAACTGAAGTAGATAAACTCTAGGGTCAGCATATGCCTTGTTCAGCTTTCTTTAAAGGCATGGGGAGTAATAAAGCTTTCCATTTTATCTTCAGTGAAATAATATTGCTGAAATATCACCTCGTTTTTGATGTCAGTGATGATTTCTTTTTACCTCCATGATGTCAAAAGGGAATTATTATTATTAGAATGACAGATTACTAATGATACTATAAAAAAAAGTACAATAGATGAAATCATGATAACCCAAATATCCAGCACAGCCCTTCTTGTCTGAGGCTGTTTGGTACTTGCAACAAAGTCACTTGGTGATACTGCAGCTGTGTAAAAATTATTCTAAGCAGGAAGTAAATCAAGAGCAGGTGCCTATGAATTTTCACTAGCAGAGCACCATCCTTATAAAGTTTTTAGGATGGGATGGTGTGATTAGGAGGTATGATTTATGTATATAAGAGGGAAAAGAGCCTTTGGGGTTCACAGTGTCTCATGGGCTCTGTGGCACACCGTGACTGACGTTTTCCCTGTGGGGAGAATCACGGTTGGGAAGTAAGGCTTGTCAGTCTTGTCGGCCCTCTCTGGGACAGTGACAGGATGGCCTGTGGGTTCAGGGCTTCATTCTGTTTTCACCACTGACTGGTTTGTTGTCCACCCATGTTGACTTGTGGGTTCTAATTTCTTCCAGCTGATCTACTACATTCTCCAGGAGCTTGAGATGTGAAAGTACTAGGCATGGCTACTTGGTGTCCTGGAGATGAAAACCATAGAACTTAGCATTCCCTCACTGAGCCAGAGTGCTAGGATCTGGCTACCATAGGCCTTGGGCACTTTCCGTTGGAAAGAGTATAGAGAAAGACAGTGATTTGTAACAAAGTGACAATTCCAGAATGTTTTATAGTTCTATAATAAAGCTTGTTTTTGAAAATGTTTCCATTATGGAGGGGTAAGCTTTGAGAGAAAAACAGCAGTCGGAAGCTGTTTGGAACAAACAGAATTTTTTTTTGAGAACTTTAATAATATTGTTGAAGTTTAGCAGTAATGTTGTTAGTATCATTGATTCCACTAATCATAAAGAGGTCACTTGATTACTCGTAAGGTGGAGTGCATTCATAGAAACATGGCAATGATGGCATAAGTTCCTCATTCCTCAGAAAGTCACTGCATGAGGCACCCCAGAATCCTGAATCTTTTTCCTTACTTGGAATGAGTCAACAGAATCTTTTGTGGAAAGTGAAACATTGTCTAGAACCTCTGAAATGCGGTTGGGCTCAAGTCCCAGTGGTGGTGTGCTTCCCCGGAGGGTTCAATTTTATGTTCATGTAGATGCTTTGACTGTGGAATCCGTGGGCTACAGGAGCCGGGAAGTTTCATTTATTCCAGAGATCAACATCAAGTTGGCCCTGCCCCTTCTTCATTTCTTTCATTAAAGGGCTACAAGTGGTCTTGCCATGAAACTAAGTCAATTTCAAAGGAAATCATTTGGTATGTGCTTCTTTTGTTAAAGGGACAGATGACGCATTTCAGTCATATTTTGTCTCTTAAAATCAAATCAATATTCAGAACACTTAAGCAAGGAGAAATTTCCCAGAAAGAAATGCTTTTCCTATGTATTTCAGAAGAAATCATTTATTATTCTAGAGCTCATCTAACTCCCAGGAGATAATCGGAAATGTTATTGATGAGTTACTGCTTTCCATAGTTACAGGTGCATGTGCAGAGATGTAGAAGCTAAAGCTTTGGGCTGTCTAAATCAACCTTTATCAAACTCACAATACAAATGCCATAACCATGAGGCTTCCCAAATGGACACGTGTTGCATGCTCACTGTGGACCAGTCACTGCACTAGCTCACTACTTGCACTAGCTCACTTTTTTCCCACAACAGCCTTATGAAGATGATTATATACTGGTACCATTTTAGAAGAGAGAAAACAGATGCTTGAAGAAGTTAAACAAGGTATTTAATGTCATTGAGCCAGCATGGCAGAACTTTGTCAAAATCCTTTGCCTTCTGAGATCACAGTTACTGAATTCTTTAGTAGTTTTGAGGTGATCAAGGTCAAATAGGTAATATAACTGGAAGTCCTTGGTATCTGTAAAGAGTCAAGTAGTTGCTGCTTCCAACCGTTGGAACGACTACAGGGAAACAGAATTGATAGACCTTTACAGCTGTGGTTGGGGGCATCTTAGCAAATCAGAGTGTTGGGCTTGAAAAAAAAGTGTAGAATGGTTCTTATGTTGATGTTTAGTTTTTAGTTCTTAAGGCTTATATCCTTTTAATGCTCTTTTTAAAAATAGACTGTAGTCTCAAAGAAATTACATTTAAGGTTGATTATATTTTAGGTTGAAGATACATTTACAGAAACATTAATGGCAGATTTTGAAGGGTATTATTCAAAAGATACATGGTTAATGTTTGGATCAGTGATGTCATTTTCAAAGTAACCATCTCTTTTATTATTCTTGGCATAGATGCAGAAAACTGACCTGAAAATATTGAACATAAGTCAAAGATGGGGTGCTCTTCTCCTACATGTTTTGTATAATCTACGTAATAGAAAACAATGTACATGTAATTGAGCAACATTCTTGGGCTGCAGTTACTGACATACTTAGAGTCTACAGACACTTCACAGAATGGCTAGCGATTATGTCCCTAGTTGGTAAAATAGCTAGCTGATTAGTCCCAGAAGAAATGACATATACCAAGCTAGAACTACTTTCATGCCTTGGTAATGGGAAATAAATTCCTTAAGATCAGAAACAATATCAGCTGTATTTAAAACGACACTGGAAACCACATTGTAATGGACAATTGTGCAGAGGTGAGCAGGGACTAAAACGAGATAATAGGATTTAAAAATTTGATTTTATTGGTTCTTTGCTCTATTTGCATTTTTCATCAGGATAATCTCTGCCTGTAAATTCTACCCTGGAATTTTTTTCTCCTTCAATTTATTCTGGATGTCTGGGTTGATTGAAAGGCAATAAATGCGTAGTCTTAAAAAGCCTGAATGGGTTGACAGAAGTTTTGGTCTCTCTGAAATTCATCTATTGATTTGACAAGACAGTTACATTTTGTGCAGCTCGGAATACAGTAGTCATCATTTCAAGACAACACAAAGCTGAAGCAAAGGCTTTAGGAGAAACACTGATATGTCTGCACACCTGGAACATCTCTGGATCTCAGAGTGCGAGAAACATCCACTGGCATCTAGCCTGTCCACACTTGTCTATTAAGGAGTTTAGTATAATCAGAAATCTCTGGAGAAGGACGAACAACACACTGCCCCCTGTGTGAGTGCTGGGCATACCTCCAAGCTCCACTTCTGGTTCAATTAAAACTCACCACCTACAGCTACTCTCTTAGGCAAAGAAAGAACCTGAACTTCTTATCCAACACATTTCACATGTTCTTAGCAAATTTAGAGCAATCATGTAGTTGTACTAGAGGGCAGGATATCCGCAAGTATTGTTTGAATACAAAAAAAAAATAATAAGGTAACCTCAAAATGTTGATATCCAAAAAATCTTGAAAGAGAGCTTATGGGAAGTGGTTATTACCAGAAGCCAATATGAACCCATGATACATGATGCTGAAATGCCTTTTTTCATGTTCTACAAGAAATCCTCACTGCTGGCTCAAGGGAATGGTAGAGGTGTGGTATAATGGGGTTTTAGTAAGGAACTGATAAAGATGAAAATAGCCTTGCATGCAAGATGGAGAAATGTCAGGACACTGATGTCAACTAGCCAGGTCACTAGTGGGATGTTACAGATCTTGGTATGGTCAACATTTTTCACCGCTGTCTCAAAAAGAGAGTGCATACAATTCCATTCTACTAACAAGTACGGAATGGCAGGCACAGGCAGTACACTGTTCTAGGTGTGCTGAAGGGAGAAAGCAGAAAAAGTATCCAGTGCCCAGGGTAGCATACTGGTTGAGAAGAAGGCATTTGAGATCAGAGGATCTAGATAATTCAACTTGCCATTAATCATTTATGTGACCTTTGACAAGTCAATTCATATTTCTGTGCCCCTGATTTACCTAGTGTCAATACTGAGAAAATACAAGTAATTATCTAGTAGAATGACCATGAGATTCTTATGAAATTGTATGAAAAAACTTTATCTCACTTGATCCATAGGGAAATTCTTTGGATTCTATACTATTAATAGCCACATTTTATAGCATAGAAAATTGAGGTACTGAGAACTTAAGTAAATCTAAAAATTACTATTTTAGTACAAAGAAGGGCTGAGAGCATCAGAAGAGATGAAAAAAAGTGACACTTGAGCAGTGCCATATTGGTTGAATAAGAGTTTCAATCAGGCATCAACCTGGCAGACAGACATTGCAGGAAAAGTAAACAGCACAGTCAAAGCATAGCAGGTGGGATATGTAAACATGCTTCAAGAAAAATGGTTGGACTGATTTTACTTCTGCATCAGTATTGAGATACAGGAAAGAGTGATGGAGATGGTGGTAGGCTCCGATCAGATTCTTAGGTGCGTCGACACTGAACATTGGAGTCTTAGGAGCAGAGTAGGTAATGATTGCTGAGGCTTTGGGAAGATATTCCAGGGAGCAGGTTGCAGGATAGATAGGACAAGTGAAGTTTTGTGAGAGGTAATTTGGGAGCTTCTCACACTGGATCCAGAAAAAAGTATTAAGCTGGAGGAATGGAAATAGAATGCAGATGGAGTCACCTAATTTGGCCAGCACATTACAGTGGCAGGTGATCAAGGGGCCAGGGTGAGTGTTTCAGTATTGTGAACTTTCTTTCTTTAAAAAACCCTAAGAACTAATATTCTAGATGACTGAATAGTAAGTAGTAATTCAATTCTAGTTTGCTGTCATCTTGGGACCTTTTAATAAACACATTCAATCAAATATATGTCTGTATATGAAAAGTCTTAAACTTTCCAATTTACCTAACTGAACTTTTGACATTGTGAATCCTAGTGATGCAACTCTGCTGCACATCTAAGTCTACAGAAAGAAAAGGGACAGTGAAAATAATTTTCAACCACAGATAAAATTTTTAATATCAGGTACACATTTATAAAAATATTTTCTGAGAAATATTTTTTCCCACCTGCATGAAGGGATCAAAAACGTAGGTCTTAGTTTTGTACTTTGGCAACCTAGGAGTTGATGTCTTTTGCTAACACTACTGTGTAAGTGGGAGGGAAAGGAAAGGGTGATTGTGATATTGATGAACTATGTTCTGGAAGATTCAGTAACTTGGTTTCTTAGTAAGTGCTGAAGACATCATCCTATTAAATGAGTTTTTGTAACCTGAGATCACTGGATAAACTTCAGGGTTCAAGAATTTCCTGATGCAAAATGAATTTACCTCAGAGAGGGTCTACAGATTTCATCAAATTGTTAAAGAGATCTGTAACACCCAGATAAAACAAATCTCTAAAAATTATGGAGGTGGCTTATTCCAAAGAACAGATACAACCCATGAATTTTTAAAAACGAAGAAGGGACGTTTCTAATTTAAGACATCTATGTGTGTGCTTCCAGGAAGCAAAAGAATTTTCTTTTGCTAATCAGCAACTTCTAATTTTTTTGTTTTTATTACTTCATGCTTAGATAGATTCTTAAAGCAGAGGTACACAAGCAGTCCTAATAAATTAATGAACCCGCAAATTATTTTCTTTGTATTTTACAGTTTAGGCCTCTTTATATCTTAAGGAGGCTGGAGAGCTTTCAGAAATCATTTAGTTCAATACTTAGCTACCGGCAAATTATACCGAATCATGGGTGTCTGTTTTTGAGAATGTGGAGGTTCCTTACACTGTCTTGCAGTCTGCTCATGTTAGAGCAGGAACTCTCTAAGTTTGAGGATTTCACCTCTGTGAGCTCTGAGTCATTCTCAACATGACATAAATAGAGGTTCTTCACTCTGGGTTTCCCAGTCCAGGATGCTCGACTGTGCCAGCGGAGTTAGGACATCATACTGTGTGTGGGTAGATAATCTAGAGGTGACCCGGCTGGTGGGGGATTTACCAGTAGATTCGAAAACTAACACTTTTATGCCAAAGGAAACTATCCTCCAAAACAGGCACTAAAGAGGCGACCCAATTACTCTTAACTCTTCTAATTTCCCTGATTACATATCTCCTTTTACCCCCCTGTGCTATACCTAGTAAGTTCCCCCAGACATAGATCTAATCAAGAAAGCAGAAGACTGACGCACTGCATTTTAAAGGGGAGAGCTGTGTTAGGCTGAGCTACGTGGCCAACAATGAGACCCGAACACAGAAGCCCAAGGCATGAAAAGTGGCCAGTCCAGATAATGGGCCACTGTGGCTTTCAAAGCAAACGACAGAGAGCCCACTGTCAGCTCATAGCTGGACAATGTCACTGGAGAGGGCAGCTTTCCTGAGGACAAGAACATGGACACGGCGGCAATTTAGATGACACTGTCTACCTGAATGAGCACGTACAGATCGGCGTTTCTTTGCCTAGAGTAATTGGGCATGGGTATTTAGGTTGGTATTACAGCCCCTGGAAAGGCAGGCTATACTGAGGCACAAAAGGAAGACAGGCAAGATTTTTTTCTTTAAAATCTTAACTTGTCACATATTGAGGTTGAGTTCACACAGAGCCCTTCTTTGGACTTTGTTATGCAATGAAACAGAAGGGTGTAAAGAGGGCAGACTCTGGGACCCAACTGCCGGGATCCGCCCTGGTTCTTTGGTAGCTACTTCAGAGGCATGTGACCTCTGAAGCACTGAGCATCATAGACAAAGCACTGAGGCTTGGAAGCCCTCAGTTTCACTACCTGAAAAATGGGTATAAAATTGAATGTAAACCTTGAACAATGAAGAAAGTTGGTTTTAAAATAACGTGTGGGGTAAGTAAAATACATACAAAGTGTTGGGCACAGTGCTTGCCATAGAGTCAGTGTTGAATTGATGGCACTTTGACACCGTTACTGTCAGTGCCAACAGTGCCACCATGAAAGACAGGGGAGCATAGAAAGTGATGGGAAAAGTCAGAAAGGTTCATGTGCCAAGGTCACAGAAATAAATGGAAGAAGTAGAGCGACAGGTACTGAGTAAGGTCTAACATCTCGAATCTCTGAGGGATAAGACGCATGTGAAGATAATAAATTGTGGGGAATATGGGGACATTATCATCACTTTTTTTTATTTGTGTTTATTGTGTGGTGGTGGGGTGATTACCAGTTTTATTTGAATGTTTTATAAGCTGTTAGATTTACTTACTGAGAATGAACAGATAAATAAGGATGTTACTCAGCTGTGTCATGTCATGGATTCTCATCAGCTTTTCTACTAACTTTCAGACAAGGTTAATTAACGAGGCAAGTTCATTGTGGAGAAGGAGGGGAATAGCTGGATCTGTTGGATGATTCAGCTTGTTGGGGGAATAGCAGATGAGTGAATGATTAGGTTAGCAGTTCTGGGAAGGGAGGAAGGGCCGGATGGAGATTTTCATGGTATCTTAAGATAGACAAACTGATGGCATATGGTCACTTTAACATCATATGATTTGATGGAAATTGGAACAGCATCCAAATTATTTCCAATTCTGGATATTTAAGGTTATACTTTTTTAGTATTTTCTCAAAGGCTCTGTCATAATGCAAGGTATCTTTAATACTAACTACAAGGAATTCCAGAAATATTTCTATTCTGTATGTTTGCATGGTGGTTGCATATTGTTCATCACTTTTAGGTGACTATGTGTCCTGCTCAGAGAGCTTCTGAGACCCTCCCATTTAAAGGGGTTCATCCGAGCAGCCCACTCACATTACCTTGTTCTGCTTGCTGAATAACAGTGCAGCCTAGTGGTGAAGTGCATGGGGTACGCAGCCAGGCTCCCAGAGTTCAAATCCATCTCTGTCCCTCAATGTGAAATGTTGGGCTTGCTAATGAAACCTTCCTAGCCTCAGTTTCTTCATCTGTAAATGGGAACAATAAAAATCCTTTCCTCTACGATTGTTGACAGGCTTCATACACGAAGCACACCAGGCCCAACATATTGTAGTTCACGTAAGGGTTAGGTATTGATATGTTACCTTTATCACTTTCTGGAGTCATCTTCTTTGTTTACTTGTTACTGTCTGCTAGATCTATTAGAATTTAAGCACCATGAAGGCAAGATTTTTTTTTATCATTCCATGCTGGGTTTTCAGAGTAGGAGCTCAATAAATATTTGTTGAGTGAATTGAATGTCCTGTCAATATTGATATTGGCTTGTCCAACTCAGGTCACCTAACAAAAAGCTTTACTAAAGTGCTCGGATGGCAAAATAAACAGAACACCAGCCACATGCTCTCACACCTAGACTGGAGCTCAAATGATTCCTCTATACTATTTTTTTAACCCATGTATTCCACATTTTTGCAGATCCAAATTTTGACTTGCCAATCTTCAGTTAGTTGAACAAAAGTGAATTTTCCCTACAAGATTAAATGATACTGTATTATATGAAATAGTGCACTTCATCTGTTCCACCTTCTTGGGATTTCTCCACCCCCCTTCCTCCCCCTCTGACAACCTAGGAAAGCAGAAAAGACAAACTATGCTGATGCACAGAAAATAGCTGAAAGGAGATCCTATCATTCTTTAAAAGCTAGAAGATGTAGCAGTTCAGTGAAATGAATCACCACATCTGTAGTCTGCATCTAGAATTCTAAACCTGCAAATGCTACACAGTGAACAACAAATAAATACTCTAATTTTAACAAGGCAAGAAAATACAAAATGGTCCTACAGCTAGAATTTATATATCTATATATCTCCACATTTGCCCTTGTACAGTTCCACTGTAGGTGGATCTGCCCAGGTGCCTCTCCTGCTAAAGGTCAAGGATGCTCCGCGTGTGCCTTTCAGACTGCAGGACAGCTCAGCTAAAGGTCGTTCTTGGAAGGGCCTGTTTCCCTACCTTTTTTTTTTTTTTTTCTCCTGAAGAATTGATGTCAAAGAAAGTGACTGGCTCCAAACTTTTATGCATCTGCTAGTGTCCTGATGACTTATAAGAGAATTTATGGCCTGATAACGACTGTTACATGCCTGACAATGTGATGGTCACCCTAAAGAATTGGGTTGTCAGAGCTCTAAATTCTAAAATTGGTAAGAGTTAGGTTGCCAAAGAATTTCCTAAATTTCAGAGGCATTCATTTATATGCTATAGTAACCAAAGGATTAGAATTTCCTGAGATTAGAAGACTTTTATATTCTTAAAGTAGTATTTTTAAAATTTTTATTTTCTTACAACATTGTTCATTATTGTTCAGTGCTTGGTTTCCCCCCCTAATGTGTAGTCCTCATATCCTTCACTTTAAAGTGATAATAATGTAGATTGTGACTCCACACTTGGTCTCTGTTGTTGTGGGGAACATTTAGTTTGTATGCTGGGTAGTCTAGGCATGCCGACTTAGGACTGAATGGTCAGTAACTGTCATTTTCCAGTTACGATTTCTGATAGCCAACTTTTTAAAAAATTTACACGTATACATCTTGGTGGCCAAGACGTTATTAAAATGGATAGTCTTTCTCTAGAGAGAAAGGGGAAATTTGAAGGGGAAAGTGAGAGAAATGGAATTCTTGTAAGAGCATTTCTAGAATGCTCATCTAAAGGACTGATATGAATTTGACTTACTTTCATCAAAATGAATTTTGAGCAAGTGCTAAAGCAGTTAGTTATTACTAACAAGAGTGTTAACATCAAATGCTATGCTGAGGCATTCAGTGAATCAGCAATGTCTGAGCATGAGAATGAGAGGTGGAACAAAGCTCCTACCTTAAGATAAAAAGAGAACCCCTTTGGGCTGCTTAACATCATGTGTTCATGATGTGAACCGTAAGTAGCTGGAAAGCTCAATGCAAATAACCTGGCATTGACCTGAGAGAGAATAACCTCCTCTCCCAGTGCCCAACTTACCTTATATCCTGATGACTTGATGTGCACACCGCGTTTGGTCAGGGTAGATTTCATTCGGATGAAAAAAGATCGCTCAAGGGTGTTGTCAGTGGTTAGCAGACTGGGGCTGGTCGACTCCACTGAAGAATACAAAAATACATACACATGATTTAGATCTCTACACAGCTCCTCATAGTTACTGCTCAGGTGCAATCCTTGAGTTCACTAAAAATAAATGACTGAAGGATGCTAAGAGTGTAGTAATCAATTTACCTCATTTAGAAAATGTTTACTTTGCAGAAAATAAAAAAGAAAAATTAATGCATCCAAAGTAACTCTATTGAAGTTTCTAGCAAGAACTTTTGAGGCCTTTTAACTTCTTGGAGCTCCACAAATGAGGCCTAAGAGTAAGTCATTTTAGCACATTTTGAGGCTAGGTAACTGCATATAGAAGAGAATCATCAAAAATAAGGACCCCATAAACTTATGGGATTAACCAAAATGCAGGCAGAGATGTTTCTGATTAAGGGCGAGGGTGATTTTTTCTTTTGCTGTTTCTGTGAATCCCTTGTCATTTGCCTAGTGGGAGGTTCTGAGGACCACAACCCATCCTTGCCAAATCCTTGTCAGTGTCTTTGTCCTCCTGAATTGTTTTCCTTCATTGTGGAGAATAAGTAGCACGAAGTCCTCAGCTGATCAAGGGCTAAGAATGGGATATATAGAGAAGATGAAAAACCAACCAACCACCCAAAACACTCTGTCAACTTCCCATTTCTATAACTATTGGCAACTTTCCCTCACCCCCATCCCCCCATCCAAAAGGGAAAGTGAGTCTTTTTCACTTCTTCACTTCTGATATGAGAACATAATAGTCTTTTTTCTTAAACAAGGTAGATTTTCCTTTTATATAATTTTAGATTAAGTGAAGTTGTTTCTATTTATGAAACTAAAATGGTAATTTGCAGTTGTGCTAATCTGAAAACACCTTTATGCAAACAGGGTAGGATGCAAGGTCTATCTCTATCTTTAAAAACCAAATCTCTAAGATTTGTTTAAAAAAATGAAGTACATTCAGCAAAGGAATTAATATTGGGGCTTTTCAGTCTGATAAACACTCTAATTTTACCCCTCTACATTATTTGAAAGTTTTCCTTATAATAAAGACAAAAATTGTTCACAACAGATAGAATTTCTTTTGAGCAGCCTTATACAAAAACAAATTTTCTCTGTAGTAGGGGTAAAGAAACATACATAGTAAAAATATTTAGGAATTAATTATATGTGAACACAGTTCAAAATAAAGAGAAATAGGCAAAAAAAAGTTTAAATTATAAAGAGTATTCCATATATTCTAAGGGAAAGAAATTTCTCTGTTTTAAATCAAAACTGACACTTAGATAAAAGGAGAGCTACTAGAGAAACCTTGCTATTTGTGGTCTGGGGCTTCTCTTGTATTCATACTTGTCTTAATAAGACTTTATTTTCCTATATTTATGGCATATCTATTTTGGGGTGATTGGATCACTGACAAATGTCCCTTTCTTATGTGTCTCTCTTAAGATTTTCTTTTTATTTTAGAGAGCATGGATCTGGTGTCATTTTAAATGTACAGCTTTTTATCACTCGAGGGAAAAGCAGAGCCATGTTATATTTAGTACTTTCATTTCTTCTGATTAAATATGAATTACTATGAAATTTTTCTCATCATCTAACACGCCATAATACGCCAACAGCTTTTTAATACACTATATAAGCACAAACTTCTGCTCTAAGAGTTTAATTTGCCCCTCTAATCCAATCACATCAACCTTATTTCTCTTATCAGAGATTCCCATTTTGAATTAAATGAGCTCATTAGTTTTAATCAAAAGCAGAGAGATCAAAACTTAAACGTAAATGCTTTAGATCAGAACTGTCAGTCAGCCGTGCAGTTCTATTTTACTAAAACACAAGATCAGAGACCCTTAGAACCAATTTTTTCTCGTAAGGGATGCCGAGAGCTTGAAGATGCTATATCCTTTTTTTCTTCCCCTTCCAAGGACAGATTATACATTTAAGGTTAGACTTAATTTATAGCAGTTTTTCATCCTGGTGGAAATGGAAAAGTATGCCAATCTACTGTTGTCCCTTTCACATTTATTGGCACTGGTCCACAGAGACTTGAAGTAACGTGAAGCCATCAGAATCCATACCACAAACTGAGCCTTAAAAATCAGCTCTGTTCAGCAAGATCGTGTTTGCAATAGCTGAGGAAAAATGAAACTTCCCAGAGAAGTGGAATATATTTTAGGACTAGGGTCCCGGCTGTCCCCACCCAGTATAGAAGGAGCCAACTAGCTATAGGAGGGTAATTCAGGGATCATTAGAGATCATGATTGTTTGCAGTGCGAGGAACTGCAGAGTAAAACACTGGGAGTGCACATGAGAGACCACAGCCCCGGTGCTTCCCCCTGGGTGACAAAATGTGAGACACAAGCTTCGCAGGAGCTGAACCCTGTGTCCAGCCTTGACTGAGGTGGTGAGCACAGCAGCCCCCCCTCCCCTCAATGAGCTTCAAGGGTAATTGTGTAAACATGCAGGAGCAGCATTAATTAAACCCCGGGAGGTGTGAGAGGAATGCTAAAGTCAGGTTTTGTCCCATGGAAGCTGAGATTTAGAATCTACACTGGTTTTCAAGCTTTATTTCAAGAGTACAGGTGTCTGAGTGTACGAGGTGGTGGTGGTGGTGGGGGGCGCGTGTGTGTTTTGGGGAGTGTTGAGGAGAAGAGGTAACTGAGAAGAGTTTGATTTCTGATGAGGATTTCTGCTTAGATCTGTCTGATTTCCTAGTTCTGAAGAGAGGGGGGGAAGTAATGGGCTGCTGGGTCTCCACACTCACCACGGCTGGGCCATGTTTCCTCAAGGGCTAGCAAATACACTCTGGTTCTCCCAGCTCTGACAATGGTGTCTCTCAAGTAAAAAGACACTATCTGCATGTGACAGACGAGAACAGCGGCTCGAAGGGAAGCTTTCTAAATGTCTCAGGTGAGAAGCATCATTTTGATGAGGGCGCTACTGGGAGAGCCGCCAAGGCAACCTGGCCTCGGTGACAGTGAGTGGAAAAGCGGGGTGTGGGTGTGGTTGTGTGTGAAGACAGGATGGAGCAGTGAGGAAAAAAAGCGTTAGGACTGGTGCTGGTATAAAGACTGTGGAATCAGTCTTTAAAGTCCATTTAGATAGCAAATGTCCTTCTGTGAATTTCTGGGTCAGGCCATGATGGCTGCAATGTTCAGCTGAGCAATTTGGGATTCAGAGAGTCTACCTGTTGTTTGCCATACAGGAGAAATTTATGGGTAGAGTAAGTGGTCAAAGACCAGATATAGCCAGTTTTGACCTACAAATTATAAACAAGGAGTCAAAAACAAAGATGAAAGCAAGACCTACACAACTGAAAGTTAGAAAAATAAAGGTCTGCAGATTCACAGGGACCTCTATTTTTTAGTAAAGCTAAATTACTTCAGATCTTGAAATGCCATTTTTGCATATTTTATAAAATTTATAAAATATCACAGCAAAAGTAGTAATAATTTTTATGATGGCAAACACCACCATAATGTGAAATCGTATTATTCCACATCTGTTTACAAATCCCTAACTGGTATTGGAGATGCTGCTTCCATATGAGGTAAGGGAAGAAGGTGATCAGGGATAAGGAGGTGGCAGAAAACCATTAATTTCCCACTGTACAAACCCAGGACCAGATGCATCCTGAACACTTCGAGTATTTTCTCCAGGGTATTTACAAGTGCATGAGGACAAAATATAAAGAGATTCTTTCTTAATACACTCCAAATGCTTTCAGTGCAATTCTAGTATCAGAACCCTTCAAATGCCACTGAATTCTGATGTGTTTCTGGGGGGCAGGGAGCAGTGGAAGAAAATTAAGGTTAAGAAAACATTACTCCTTATTAGTAACCAGGCATTTTCTTCTTTAAAGGAAAAGAGGAGTTGGGATAATTTGTTGAGATGTGACATAAAATATACTCTTTTCCCACTTCATTGGCTAGATGAATTGTTCCTTTTTCAGATTTTGTGTGCATCTGAAACAAATGCAAATATCCAAAGTGCAAGTATCCAGAATGATTTACATAAGACAAGTAAAGGAGCAAGGAGGAAATGTTGGTTCATTTTGTAATGATCTCAGTAAAGCCAGATTGTAACAGCATTGCATATGCTGTCAGTTTGTTAGCTACTGATCTATTTTTAGAACTTAAGAATGAGTGTGTATCTATGAGAAATTTGACAAGTCATTTTTTTTTTTTTAGAAAAGCGTTCTTGTACTCCACAGTACAAGAACTATGGTCATGTGACTTTCTTTAGTCAATCAAACATGAGAAAAAGCCATATATGTCATTTCCAGGTAGACTCTTCAAAATTTAATCACGATGTGTTATATTCTCTTTTGCTAAGCCATGGTGACTAATCAACATTTCAGGTGGTAGCTGCTCCATCAGCCTGGCTCTTGGAATAGAGACAATGTACAGCAGAACCCTCAATCAAACTCTGAGAAATTAATCTTTCTTGTAATTGGGGTATATAGTGTTACTGCAGCATAACTTAGCCCATACTGACTACTCTCTATTATTACATAAAAAGAGTCAGTGTGTTGTCCAAGTCTCCCAGATAGTCAGTGGTTGTGTATGTGTCAAGTTTGACTCCAAAAGCCATTATGTTTCCAATATACTGTCTTTATATAGTCATTGTTAGCCTCAATTTATCTCTTTTACAAGGTATCTGAGGACAGCAGGACTGAGACTGGTCTAACTTTGATCCCTTATAGCACCTAGAATGGTTCCTTGAGCCCAGAGTAAAGACTATGTGTGTGTGTATGCACATATATAATTGGTTATATATCTACATCTATATAGTTAGTATACCCATTAAACACTGACTTTAATAAGATCCTCACAACTTTGCTTTACAATAGGAGGCCAAGTATGGAAAAGAAACATTTTCCTCATAGTAATTGACCCAATATATTTGTTTATTTGAGATGACATCTGTGGTAGCTTTAAATGCCATAATTCTTTAATACTCCTCTTTCTGAAAGGTGGAACCTTCTTCTCCTGTAGGGAGTGGTTTAGTCTTGGTTACTTGCTGCTAATAAGTAACACATGATGAATAACAGCTACACAGTGGGCTTAGAGGTTACTTTTATTTCCCAGTCCCATGTAATGATTCTATGCTTTGACTGACCTCTATATCCATCTTAACCTCATGAGCGACCCTGAGCCAGAATTACTCAGATAAACTGCTCTGGGATCCTTACCTGCAGAAACTATGTGAGATAGCTTTCCTTTTTTAACACTGTCAATATCTGGGGTATATGTTATATAAAGATAGATAACTATTATAAAAACTATATATGGCCATACCATCCTAAACATGCCCAATTTTATCTGAACTCAAAGGTTGAGTAGGGTCAGGCCTGGTAAGTACTCGGATAGGAGCTGTTTTTTAAAAACTGCTGTTTTAATTTGTGACAATTATGTGCCTGGGTGAGACTTATACGTTCATGGTAGTGTATTACCCAGTGTGTCTATACCTGGTCAATTCACATGTTCAGGGAAACTACCTTGAATCATGAATTTTGTAAGCAGGGTCTATGTTTTCAAAAGTAAATGTTCGATTGATTTTTTAAAAACATGCAATTTGCAAAAGGTGTTATCAACAGTGTCATGTGTGAAATCTTGAATGACTGACATGTTATCTTGCTTATTTTTGTTGTATCCATTCCTTGCTTTTCTCTAGTCTCTGCCACCCTCCCCAAGTGCCTAGGGTTGTGTTTTACATAATAGGCACTCAATTTGCATGCTGAGCAAAATAATGATCATATAAGCATATAATTTCCTTTAAAAATGTTTTACTTCTCCCCTGCCACTTTGTCACACCAAATAACTCATCTTAAGAAGTCTTTTTTTTTTTTTTTTTGAGACAAGGGAATCATTCTGTCCTTTCCTTGTATTCTTCTCTAAGGAAACATTTTCTGCAAAGTGTTATGTTGAGAGTCACGGACCAGTGTTATTTGGTAGTTAAAGGAGGACTGGCCTGATTTCCCCTAGAATCAGAGAGCTATTTTCTCTGTCCTTTGAGAGTTGATTTTCTTCCCCCTGCCCTGTCTTTTTCCATGCTTTCAGGCAACGCTGAAGTAGGAGATGGCCCTTAGTACACTAGATTAGGATCCTTGGCCACTGGGGACAAGGCAGTGCCCACCCTTCTCTCTGGATACATGTAGTGTCCCAGTTTGTTCTCACACAAATGCAGTCCCAGCCATTAAGCTCCAGCTCAGCAGTCTCTATCAGCTTCAGTGCATGCTCTGGAGTAAGATGAAAAAATCGAATTTATTTAAGTCTCATTAGGGTTGATTCCTGCTCCCACTCAGTTGTGAGTCTTCAGTTTTGTTTAGAAACTTGTGAATCATTAACTGAAACTCTAGAGCATAGCTGTGAAAATAATTGTGGTTCAATAATGATGTCATAAACTTCTTTCAAAGTAACATTAAAAATAATCCGCCAAAATGAAAAAGAAGAAAAATACAAATAATCTGCCAACTCCTGCCACCTGTCAGCACGAACTTCCTGGCAACCTCAGCCTGCCAGGAGGAGAATCACAATGCAAGAGGTTGCCTTTCAGGTTTCCTGCACCCAGCAGGGGTTGCTACTTGGTGAGGCTGTCCCCTGAGGGAGAGGAGAGTGTTCAGCTGCCGCCTGCTGCTTCGCAGTTGGTGTTTGGATGATACCACTCCGGGGAAATCCACACAGTGTCAGAGTCAACTGCTACCAGTGGGTGTTTCTATACACAGCTACTGAGCAACAGGAAGGTTCAAGGCGGAAAACTGGGTATTGCAAAGAGAGCTTCTGAGTGCAGGACCTGCCTTCCACTGCGGCCCGGTCCGCAGCAGGCCGTGCACCCCAGTGAACATGCCCTGTGAATATTGCAAGTATTTCAGATCTTTCTGGAGACTCTTGTAAATGTTGCCACTTGAGGGATCTATTCTGGGGGGAAAATATAGTATGTCCTCCAGGGATGCTGCTAGGATTCCATTTCCAATATTGTGTATGGGATCGAGTGTGGCAATGCTTTTATCACTACTATAAAGTGGTTATGAGCCAATTCCTCGTATAAAACGTACTCAATAACATCGAGACTCTCCCCCCACCCTTTTCTGTTTCCTTCTATTCGTTCTTTTCTTTCTTTCTCTTTCCCTTTTTTTTTTTTAAGGACAAACATGATGTCAGACAAAGGGTATCAGAACTTAGTCTTTGTAGTACAAAACAAAATAACAATACATAAACACCTTTGTGAAGGCAGCTCGAAACCCCATGTTTTCTATTAAAAAGTCATGTTCAATCTTCACTGTTGATAGAACCGAATAGCTAACACAGAGAACATTGTATATCAGAAAGGTCAATAGTTATTATGAGCTACAAATATATTTTTTTCCATCCTTCAGGCTGTTTAGCGCATATCACAGCATGAGCAGCTGTCTTCTTTAATGCTTTTAAAATTAGAATCCCAAAGAGGAAGAAAAAATTATGGTTGCAATGATTGCTCTTTGCTTTTGTAAGTTTACTTTAATATACTATTTTATATACATGAATCTTCCGTGCTGCCTATCTATGGGGCAGTAACTGGTGGCTGGTGTTGCGCTGAACTGCCATGTTTGTTTTCTTAGCATTCTGACCAAATCTCCACCTCAGGTGCAGATGTTGCTGGCATACTATATTTTAGGATGGAGCTATATAGAGGAGACTGGTTACACTTGCAAACACACACATGCATTCTGCCTTTTCATTGCTTTAAAGCTCTCTGACTAACTACAACAATACCATGTGATGAGAAACAGTTATGCAGCACTGGATGAAAAATGAGGCAGTGATTCAAACCATTGATACTCAAAGTCAAACTCCTTGTGTAGGCGGGTGGACTGAGAGCAAACTTTTAAAATTTTTAATGTTGATCTGCCTGTCTCTGGAACTTTTTGCCATTAGGCAGCACATGCCCTAACAGTGTGCATTTGAAACTGCACCTATCAACTGTTTTATTATAGTTTATTCTTTATTCATTATTTCAATTAAATTCTTATTGATGATCTATAACGAACTGAGACCATTATAAATGTGCTTACATTTTGGAGGAGGAGCAAAATTATATATAGATAATTTTAGGTAGTGATTAATACTATAGAGAACAACATGGAATAAGGGGCTGGAGAGTGAGGAGGGCCAAATTTTGGTGGGATGGTCCTGGGGGCTGCTCTGAGATGGCATTTGAGAGGAGGCTTAAGTAAAGTGGAGCTGGCCGGGTGGAGACAACACACCTGTGCTCATGCTTTGCCTTGTCACCTTATGACTCCAGTTTGGTGAAGGGCTTCACAGAAAACTATCATCTGAATACATGTGCACTAGTGACAGAGAAATGCTCGCAATGGTACCCTTTGAGCTACTGTCCAAAATTGAAATAAATCATTTGTCTTCAGTGTGCCACTGGACATATGGGAAATGAAGGGAGGCGTAAATGCTCAGCATTGTCCAGCGTGTCCAATGCCTTCCAGATGTGCCCCCCCAACCTCGTGCTGCCAGTTCTTCTTTGGGGTATCCAGATACAGTAGTTTAAGTAGAAAGTGGGATTAAGGTTGAGAAAATAAATGATAGACTTCGCTTTGGTGAATTTTGGTGATGAAGACCTGACTATATTTGCAGATGGCAAGGAAAGAGCTCAAAGTCATCTACCTTGAACATGCTCAATGAAGAATTTAAATCTTAAGGGCTATTTAAACAGAAATAGAGAGTGAAATGAGGGTAAGAAAAAGGAGGATGTGAGAAAGAGAGGAGTGGAAGAGAGGAGTGTGATGAGAATGGTGTTGAACAACTTAATCTCAAATGAGTAAAGGCTGTTTGCTTAAATAAAGTGTCAGAAGAAGAGCATTTTGAGAACAAAAAAAAAGCTATGAAAAAAAGCAACTGGTGTTGATAGAATAAATAAGATTGCATAGTGGCTAAAATTTGCATGGTTTGAATTCAGCAGCTTTAACTGTCTAGGGCACCCTAATAATAAAAACTTGGGGATTTTTCTAGGCAACACTTAGACAGTGAGGTTTTTCCAGGTGTGGGAGCACAATGGAAGGAAGGAAAGTCAGTAGGGTAGGGTGAGGGATTCCAAAGGGTTAAGCTACAGACAAAAACTGTAAGTTAGTAAGTGACAGGCAGTTGCCAATGGCCTCATTTATTTATGGACTGTAAGTAAAGAAAACTAATAATGCATAAGAAAAATAATTCTTAGCCTCTGAACAATATACTGCATACAGGGGCCTGAAGGGTGGCTAGGCCACTGGCATTGCAGTTTTAGTGGAGGCTGAGTGAAGCATGTGCACATATCGCATGTGAAATTGTACGTCTAAAATGATACAGTATGCGAATCATTGAGAAAGTAATAACATTTGAGGGAAAAGGAGGGGTGGGATGATGAGTTGCTTCTCTGACCACAACCAACCAAAAATGAAGCTGACAGTGATGAGCTGGGGAAGAGGAAAGAAAATAGGGCAGGGGCTGGTGCCACAGAGAGGCAGACAATTGGGGGGGGGGTCTTTGTTCAGAGAGTTATTTGGGAGAAAGCTGCTTATTGCTTTTATTGAAGCCTTTTATGACTATAGCTATAACTATATATATGTGTGTGCATGTAAATATGTATATATATTTTTATGTTCATTGAAAATTTGGAATAAGAAAATAGCAAGTATTCTCAGTAACCTTATCATGTAGATAGTCACTATTAACACTAATATGCTTTGTTGTGATCATATTTACTATTAATTTATGTATTTCAAAATTGGGATCATACTTGTCTTATATATATTAATGTTAAAAATTTCACTGTGTGATAATAGCTGTACATTCATTAGACATTGGGGAGTAAAAGAATTTTGGGGCTCCAGGGGCCTTGGTTGCAAATTAACTTTTTCCTATTTTTTTTATCTACATTTGCCTGTATTATTACATCAGTTTGAACTATATCATTTTTACAGCTGCGTAATGTTTCACTGCACTGTGATTAATTTCTTGAAATTAATTTCCCTTCAATTTTCTTATTTCTTAGGGTAGATTTCTAGAGAGAGAATTACCGAGTCAAAGAGCATGAACTTTTTTCTTTTTAAAGCTAATGTGTACAAACTGATTTCCAGAAGAGCTGTGTGTGTCAGTTTACATGTTCATCAGCAATATGTGATGGTTGGTGTTCATATTGTCATCATAATTTTTTTATTTGATAAAAATACTAAATTAGCAGAAGATACAAAAATAAACTTTACTGGAAAAGGGGGTCTCTCCCTGACAAACAATATGTAAAAATGTGTTTAACTTCAATTTTTATTACTAATGAAAGTAAATAACATTTAAATACATATTTTTTGTCTTTTTGAATGTTTCTAAATCATATATTATATCTTATATTTTCTAATTGAGTTTTCAGTGTTTTTAGTCCTAAATTGAATGAAAAACTTAGACAATTTAAGGTTACTATCTTTGACATGTATTTTTTTACAAATACTTCCTCATTTGTTTGCCTTTTACATGTGCTTATGATGTACACTGACACAGTACACATTTAAAAATTTTACATAGAGAAATTTAGATTTTCCTCTTTAGTAACTTCTTTCATTGCTCTCAGAGCTTAGAAAGTTTTTCTCATTTTTTAAAACAGGCGTTTGGGATCTTAAAAAGGAAGTACAGTTAAAGGTCAAGATATGAAGACGCTAATGGCTACTAAAGGTAGGTAAAGGCATGAGTTTGTGGGTTTGGCCAGGGAAGTGTGTGTGCAATAGTTACCCAGCCTGGACACGCTCACCTGGCATCTCGTTGCCTCCTGGAGGAGACTGCTGCCCAAGATACTGCAGGGGATGCTCTGACGCCACAGAAGAAGGCAGGTGAGTGACAAGTGATGTGGGTGGTGACACCAACAACAGGAAAAGAAGCCTAATTTCTTTTAAAGAGGCAGTTGGTATAAGATGATAATGGGTGGCGATGGTGTGGACATAGCAATGGGAGCAAGTGGACACGCACTCCTCTCTGAGGGTGGGGGAGTGGACACATGGAATCATGGTCTCTACTTGAGGGGGTTTCCTCTACTCATGGCTTTGAAGGAGAAAGGTTTCAATAAGGGTGAAGAGGCAGAAGAAGTGGAAAAGCTGGTGCTAGTTTATTCCTAATTAGGATTGCCAGGTAAAATACAATGTACCCTGCTGGATTTGAATTTCAGATCAACAATGACTATTTTCTTCTGTCTGACCAATTTGTACATAAAAGTTTCAAGTTGAACTGGGAAATCTGTATTTTTATTGTTAAATCTTGCAACCCTGCTCCTCAAAGAATGAGTGACATAATACACATCTGGCAAAAAGAAGGGCTTGCAGGAGCAGTCATGAGGTCAACAGGAAGGAAGAATGGAGAGTTCAGACTGCTCTGAGGGATATTTGTCTGAAGGAGAAGGTTCTGAATGGCTATATCTTTCTGACTGGAGAGTGTTAGAGAACTAAGCAATAATTGAAAATCCAAGTGAATATTGGTGTGATGATGTGGCCTTTTCAAATCTGCCTTCTCAGATATGGGAGTCTCTGGAAGTAGAAGAGAGTTGTAGGTCTCCCCAAGTATTCCTTAGTTGTTGTCTTCTGCTAATTTATTTATTTTTTGTCATATAGAAGAAATTTTACCAGGTCATTAGAATTTGTTGGTTTTATTGTGGCTCTTTTCCAACACATCTTAAATTGGTTATTTTTCAAAATATTTTTATGTGTAAGTACTATATTAAAATCTATTGTTGATAAAGGATTGAGGGTTATTTATTGGGAAATGAGTAACATTATTTATACTTTGTGATAATTCAGAGAAGCCATTAATGGGAGATAACCCAGTAATTATCTATATTTGTTATTTTGCTAATGAATATCTATTTCTGACATATTTAATTAAGCAAATGTACTCTCTGATCATCTCAATAGTTTAAGTGACTGCTGCTCCGTCTTAGTACCTAAATAAAGTCTTTTGTAAGAAGCAACTTGCTTTACTGGGAGGAACATAAGATTTCATCATTCTGGTCTTGGTCAGCTAACAGATGTGTGGCATCATTTCTATATCTGAACTTGACATTAGCTATTTGTGTAGTATAATATTTTTGTGAACTTCATTCTGATATCTGAGCTCAACATAATTTGTATATTTTCTTCAAGACTGCATAATCTTCTCAAGTGTTGGGTACAAAAAACAGTCATTTTAAAAATCCTTACATACCTTGCTATAGAATTACCCTCTCTTTATTCATTTGAAAAAAAATAAAGGCTACTGCTAATGGTACTAGGGAAAATGTGGTAGATGAGGCCTTTTCTAAAACTGAGTTCTAAGCAAAATTATTGATATTAATGACTGTCCCTTTCTCTGCTTCACATATAACTCTAATAATGTACTTGATATTTTAAAATCAACAATTTAGCATTATATCAGATGGCTTCTGGGTCTAAACTCTGTATTCTATAATGCCAAATAAGTATTTAAAGAATTGGCACCACATATTCCTTGTTGCCTGGAAGCTGAACGCTCCTACTGCATTTGTCATAATTGTTTTGTGGTTAATCCTCTCAACTGCAGGGACTGCAGGTATTTATAGTTGCCCTTGCTCTGAGTCTTCAATTATTTGACCTTATGTGAGAATGAATCTATCTATAACAGTAGGCTGTCCTTTGCCCACTACTCCATTTTATTATTGCATTTATTACTAACAAACTCCACATGCATGTCATTAGAAAGTTCTCAGTATATATCAGTAGCTGGAGAAGCTAAATTTTAGAAAAGATAAAAGGTCCAAATTTCATATATGGAGAAAATGCAGCTGTGATGTTTAGCCTCATGTATTCCTCCTGTGACCTGTGTCTTTAGTTTCATCCTTAATCATTTCAGTTATAAGCAAAACCAAATACATTTAAATAGGATCCTCGGAAATAGTAAATGATGTATATACATAACTACGTTAGATTGGATGCCTTTTTCTTCATAGAGGAACTTCAGAACATTTTCTAGTCACGGCACAAAGAATTCATAGGCAATGCAATCATTATTTATATTAGCTATTCACTGGCAGGATCATTTTACTCTCTTTTGGTAAGTGTTGTAATGACTTGTTGTTGCTAAAATCATGTGTAGTAAAATCATAAGTTAAATTATTTTACTATGACCGTCTTGATCAATGAATTCATTTCTAAAGCAGAAACTAAATATGGAAAGCTACTTAGAAAGGCCTTTATTTTGAAAACCCTGTCTTGTCCTTTGAAGTTTTTTTTTGTGTGTGTGTGTAGTTGTTGACACTAATAACCAATAGCAACAAGCCCTTTTCCAAAAGTAGAACACCACTCTGATCAGTAAAATAATAGTGTGTATGTAAATAATTTAGGGGTAGACAGAAAAAGACTTAAAAGGGATACAAGGGCAAAGAAGAAATCATCCCTCTGCCAGGAGAATTAGTTTGCTTTAAAAAGAATATCCTTTCTTACATGATTTGAAGTTTAACATTTTAGGAGATGTGTGTTAGTTTGAAAATATAAAATATCAATAAAAAAACCTTACAAATTTGACAAATATTTTCTCTTTGTGGTTTTAGGAAGAAAGCAAGCATTTAGATACATGCAGAACATGTAATCTCAGTAAGGTGATATTCTTGGGGTTTTCCATATTTATATATATTTTTTCCTACATTGTATTTTCACTACTCAAGAGCCCTGGCTGTTATTTTTTTCCTGAAGTCTGAAGATCACCCCATGGATTAACAAATGATTGAGGATTCTCTCTTAAAAGACTCTTTAAAAAACTGTCAGAATCAGCCTGAGACAAAGATTTATTATGAACTATTTAAAGGGCTTAATATATGTATCCCCAATGAGCCCTTGGAGCAAACTAAAAAGGAAGAGAGGAATTCTCAAAGAATAGGGAAAATTCTCCAATGCCCCACTTTCTTCACACCATGATTACTGTTTACTCAAAGGATAAAATGCCTAACCTGTCATACAAAGTCTTCAGAAGCCACAGTCCTGCTGATGTACAGTAAAAACAAAACAATGAAGACCGACAGTAATGTGCTTGAGAAAGGCAGCTGTAATTTACTTTCTAACCTGTTCACTAACACACTAATGTGGCTACATCTTGTAGCAGGAGCTGATCCCTGACCCACACAGCAATCAAACAACTACCCGAGTGCTAGCTGTCACAGAAGCTGGGACCATCACCTTAATTATATGTTCCTGGATAACAAACCTTCCCTTAATGAGCAACTTTTCTCCTAGGTGTATTCGGGCTTACCCCTTCTGTCCTTGAAAAGGCCCATTGCAGATCGCTGCAGTTGGAAGCATATTCATAAGTATTCTTTCGAACAGGTAATAAATACCACCTGAGCAGACTGTTTGCTTTAGAAGAATGTGCCAAGATATAATTAAAATTACAGGCTTGCACTCCAGGCAGGCTCTAGAGAAGAATCACTCAAGACAGAAGGGAAACTTCAGTGAACTTAGAACCAGGCTTTTTTCTTTTCATATTAGTAATAATAATGATTAGTATTGTTGTAATGACTATCTTCTTTTCTTTAGGATTTATATTTGGCAATGAGATTCCTCCCACCCACCCTCATCCCCCACCTCCAACTCCCCTTTAACTGATAGAAATTTTGCACAAGTGTTTCTTTTCCTTAGATAGGGGATTTCTTTTCCTCCCATTATAATGTCTCCAAATTCTGTTATGATCTGCTGATCATCACTCCTTATATTAACACATTTACATAGAAGTGTCTTCCTTTTACAGATTCTTTGAGGGAAAATTGTCTCTCTCTGTGACGAACACTTTCGGCACTGAGTATAGCAAGGCAATCTGAGAAACACAGATTTCTTTTGCTAATGTCACTTGCTCAGTGCTAGTTTGGGACTAGTCCTTCAGGACAGTGACTGGTTGAGGTGGTGACTCACTGCAGAGAAGGGCTTGGAGGCCAGGTTCGTTGATTTTATTTTAATCTCAAGATTCTGCTGCTTTTTCTTCACATGGGCAGATAAATTTCTCTGTAAAACAGTTTTTGTAATGTTTGGTAAAACATCTATCAGTCATGTGTATCTAAAGAACTCTATTGTATTTCACGTTACATTGCCATACACAGTGGAATATATGGACTAACCTATATGAATCACTTAGTTTGGCATGTAATAGTTATTACATAAGCTTTTATGGTTGGAATTGGTGTGGATAATATCTCTGTGGACTGGTTTCTAAATCTTATTTTGAGGCTTATTTGGTGGCTCAAGGGATAGTTTCCTGGGTACCAGAGCAGAAGAGCCTGTAATAATATCAGTGGGTCCAGTGGGTAGGACAGTGGCTGCAAACACAGAGTGGCCATGTGGTCTGGGGCTGGACTGTACCTTGGAATCAGGGTGACTTATGGGAGGGTTTGGCAACCAAATACTTCTATAATCTTATGACAATCACATACCCCCTCATTATCTGTCCTGTTACCCTGATGAAGAACACATTGTTGGTCTTAACTAATGCTAGGAGGTTATTGAGAGAACCAAATAAATCCATTTGAAGGCAAGTAGCAGACATTTGTTGAACTGGCCATAAGGTCCTGTACCAGCCGTCAGGTCTTGGTCCTGAAATACCATGTGAAATGTGACTCTCATTAATATATTAGAAAAACAAAGTACTTGCAGACATGTTACTATTTTGTTTTCAAAATTTGTATATTCACTAATATTCCAGATCAACTATCACCATGATTTGGGTAAAAGATTTCTTGGTTGATAAGTTTCAAAAGTGGATAGGTATCATGAATCTGACTTCAGGATAGTAAGAAAAAATTTTTTTAAAGACTTATTTCTATTTATTCATACAAGAAACTGGGGTGAGGGCCAGAGGTAGGGGAGGGTGGGTGAGAGGATTCACCAGAGACAGAGTGGGGAGCATAACAGGTAGAGTGACTGAAATACATACTGAAGGGTGCAGCAGGTGAGACAGGAGAGGTCTGCTGCACCATGTGGATTAGCCCCCTGGCCAGGGATTGAACTCATGCTGGTGATAGATTGATAGCACTAAGACTTTAACCCCTGTGCCACCAGGGAGCCCCCCCCCCAAGAAAATTTTATAGTCACTGCTTTTACTAGAAAGTGCTACAGAATAAATGTAAAATGAGGAAATGCAAATGCAAAAACTTAAATAGGACCAAAGATTAAGAGGGAGGGAGGTGAAGAGTGGTAAGAAACTAGAGACAGAAAACTGAAAAGTACAAAGGACTAAGAGGAATGAGAAAAATGAAAATAAATAAATAAAGATAACCCTAATAAAACGGATGAAGAGGGGACGTGGGAACATTGAGGAAATAAGGGCGAGAATGAAATGAAGAGCAATAGAATGAAGAACAACATTCTTCTAACCCCATCATCAGTTTTTGTTTATAAGCCAGTCGCTGGTTCTGGGCTGCATATTACAATGACCCATGCTTTCTTGTGCTTAGAAAACTGAAAAATCATGAGCTATCACATTTTTGGGTATTTGTTTTTTAAAATAACTATAACCATTTACAAAAGCAAATATCACCAAATTTGCAACAATACAATTTTCTTAATGGCCATTCTGTTTTATGCATACTAGCTTTGAGGTACAGGGAATTAAGATTAATGCCAGGTGATTTACATATACATTTAATTTAGTTGTCACAACACTCTTGGAGGTAAGCAGTTTTATTTTTTCCATGAAAAGAGGATCCATTGTCTATGACCATGTACCCAGTAATAACCACTATTGCTTATATATTATGGCTTACACTTTATCTAGATTTATTCATTGTAATTTATTTACAAACCTTTAACTTTCTTTCATCTCTGTTACAATATATCTCAGAGTCCTGGTAATGGGAAGAAACGCATAAGAATGCTGACAAAAAGATAGTAGGAATAGGAGTGATTTAAATTTTCACTTTATTTTCCAGACTTGATGAAATGTGTCTTTATAATTTTCTATTAATATCTATCTCTAGATATTGAAGTTTATTTGTTTAAAGGGTTGGTGTTTGTATAGTTCACAACTTCCCCAAAATATTCTGCTTCAATCTGCTCTGAATAGTTGAGATCACAGGGAAAAGCTAGCATTAAATTGCAATGATTGAACTCTCCAACTTGCACCTTTTAAGAGGAAGGGCTCAGTATATCTTAAAGCTAAGTCGAGGGCTTCTCGCTACCTTTTGTCATTGAGGAAATTGCCTTTTCTCTGTTTTACATCCCCCAAACACGTGCACACGTGCACATGGTTTGAACCGTGCATATCCACTTACATGTGGATTTCTTATTTTAGGCAGAAGAGGTAACCTCATGGCATGAAGAAGTACAATACAGTAAAAGTCTTTTCTCTTCCTTGTGATTTCCTTAGCATTGTTTTTCTCTAGCTTACTTTATTGTAAGAATACAGCATATAATACATCTAGAAAATATGTCTTAATCAACTGTTGATGCTGTTGGCAAGGTTTCAGGTTGATGACAGGCTATTAGTAGGTAAGTTTTGAGGGAGTCAAAAATTACATAAGAATTTCAACTGTGCATGGGTAAGGAGTTGTTCAAGGGTCAACTGTGTGTGTGCAAATGTACACACACATTCATATTAAGATCAAGAAGGAAAGAGCAAGATAACTTTTTGTTGTCACCAGAAAAACTAGATAATTTATGTAAAAATAAAATCCTACAGTGGTTTTCAAACAGGCACAGTTGGCCCTGGCCTGTCCTTCCTCCTGGTTCAGTTCCCTTTCCCCTCTATTCAGGACCACCCAATAGCACTGTCATTTTATGAGCTAGCCTTTTTCAGAAACCTGCTTTGTGATGGTTGCACAACCATGCAAATGTACTTACTGCCAGGGAACTGTACACTTAAAAATGGCTAAAATGGGCAATTTCATGTTCTGTATATTTATCACAGTATCAAAAAGGAGAAAAATGCCTCCTCAATTCCACATTGAAATGTGAGCAAGCAAAAGATGTAAATAGAAAATTCATGAAACCACTACAATAAAATTACCATAAGTAATTCAAGGACACATAAATGGGGAAAAATTTAAAGAGGCTTATTCTTGCTCTTACATGTTTTATATCACATGCAAATGGAGTGCAACTTTATAAAAGAATGAATTAAAAACCTAAGTGTTACATGTGAGATCAGAAATAAGAACATGTAAAGGCAGTGCCCTGCAGGAGAGGGCAACTGGGATGTGGAGGAGAGAGGGAATGAGATAACACAGGGAGAGCGGCTAGAGAGACGTGACAAGGAAAGTGAGGAAAAGAAGGAACATGGGGGAAGCTCCAAGTAGGAAGAAGACTGGTGTTCCACTGCCACGAAGCCAGGCTGGTTCTAGAATAGACAAATTCACAGAGACAAGGAGAACAGTGGTTGCCATATGTTTAAAGGAGGGTACAATCAGGAGCTTAGGGGGCACAGAATTACAGTTCAGGAAAATGAAAACATCCTGGAAGTAGATGATGGTGATCTTGCATAACAATGTGAGGTACTTAAAGCTACAGAACTGAGTAGTTAAAACTGACTCAAATGGTAACTTTCTGACATATAATATCTCAAAGAAGAGACTCGGACTTGTACTAAAGAAAAACGATATGCTACCAAAGAGAAAAAAGAACGAAAAAGAAATGCAAGGGTAGAAGCACTGAAGGAGAAATAAGAAAAACACGAGAGGGACACACAGGGGAACAGCACTGGAGGAACTTAAAAGTGTGAGTCCCATCACAACTGAGGGGAAACAGCTGCTAGAGAGTCATTCAACACATGTGTATGGGGTACTTACACACTGTGGCAGCTGAGAATACAGAAATACAGCACAGAGAGGTAGTCTTGTCCTCAGGGAGTGTCCCTGTAGTGATGAGTTACAGAGGTCAAGAGACACTGTCCCACTCTCAAGGAGGTCACACAGTTAAATGAGTGCCGTTCATGAGGTCGAGCCCTGCCCTGCCCTGGGTTAGAGGTTGGATTTTTTTTTTAAAGATTTATTTATTTATACATACAAGAGCTGGGGTACAGGTCAGGGAGAGGATTCACCAGAGACAGAGTGGGGAGCAGAATAGGCAGATATACTGAAAGACACTGCTGAGGGCAGCAGCGGGCGAGGCAGGAGAGGTCTGCCATACCATGTGGGTTCCCTCCCTGGCCAGCGGCAGGGATTGAACTCGTGCTGCAGTGGTTGTGGTTTGCTTCATAGTGCGTTGCTTAACCCACTGCGCCACCAGGGAGGCCCTAGAGGTTGGAATTGTAGCTAAGATAAGCATCACTGGGTATGGTACAGGAGCCCACTCTGGACACATTCATAGAGCTAGATGATCTGCAATAACCTCCCCACAGGTAGCAACAAAATCGAGAGGAGGGAATGATTTTCCCAGGGTTGCCCTATTCCTCAGGAACAGGAATCCACATCTCCTGACTTCCAGATCAACACTCACTTGATTAATATAGATTAAAAGAATTGAAAAAATAACCCAAACCAAGCCCTTGATTAGTAATCAGTTCAACAGAGGTGATCCACACTATTCCATCAGATGCCAAGGACTTCTAGAAATAAAGAAAATCAGAGAGGGTTTAATTTCAGGACTCAAAGGCCATCATTTTATAGGACAGCAACCAATCATATAAATATCAGGATGAACAAGGCACAATCAGAGGCAGATTACAAACACAAGCCACAAACTGTTCCAGGGTGACTAATGCAGTAATATTGAGGAATGTCACAGGTCCCTATTATAGTCAAAGTCACTTTAACTAATTGGCTCCAGCTATAAAAACATACAATCTGGGTCAAATGACACTGCTGAACGTAGCTGCTCTGCTCAGACATTATCTTAAATCAAAGCTTCCTAACAGGAAGGCAAAGCAAAAAGAGTCTGTCCAGTTCTGCTGGAGATCATGAGAGCTTTCAAAACTGGTTTATTTAATAGCAGCCAGCTGATGTGTCTCTGGACAATGATAATGCTATTCTTCCTTCCTTAGCATTGCTTCATACTTCAGAAGCAAATGTCAAGGGATATGTCGGGGTTTCACGGACTCTCAGACACCATTCATTTTAAGATATCCCCATTCTTTTATGAAGTTTTAAGAAAAAGCACCAGGGTGAGTTATAGGATCCCAAGATAGTAATGTGGTAAGATGCACTCCAAAGTTAGAAATATTAAAATCTGGAGAAAAAATAGTCAATGAAATAATATATTTTTCTTGACTCAGAATAATTTGATAATTATCTCTTGCTTTAAAAAGGGAAATAAATCAAAGGACATGTGGTTGGTACTTTGCTTGCTTACCCCAAATTCTTCCTGTCTTCCCTTGTTCCTAAAAATATCACATGTGCTCCCCAGGCATTTATCTCCTCCAAGTATCCATCTTCCTCTGTTCAGCTACATTCTTCAGAGGAAGCAAGCTCAGCCCCAGGCATGAATCTCAACTGGTCAAAACCATCATGGAGCTAGTTGCCTACAACTGATTTCAGAATTTATTTATTCAGCAAATAATGCATCGTTTCTATCAGTACCAGTCACTGTTCTAGATTGTGAAGTTAGGACAGTGGGGGACAACATGAAAAAAAAGAAAAACCTCTCTCTTAATAGACTTTCCATTCCATTAGGAGGTTAAAAAAGACCAGCTAAGGAGACCTTATAGTGTGCTAGATAGTAGGAGGTGTTACAGAGAAAAATAAGATGGGATGAAACAGGGAATGCAGAGATGCATTTTTAAAGAACGTGGCTAGGAAATATCCCATGGAGAAGGTGGTAGCTAAGTATAGGCTTGCAGGAAGTCACGCGGTGGCCATTTGGATACATGGCAGAAGAATATTCCTAGGAAGAGACAGCCTATGGAAGGGCCAGAGGTGGCAACATCATATGTATTTAAAGAACAGCAAGGAGGCAGTGTGGCTAGGGCAGAGCTTGGGAATGAGAGTGAGGAGGATAAAGGTAGGTGATAAGAGGGAGGTGTGGGTTTATCATGGATACAGCCTTGAAACACTTTGGCCCTGCTCTGAATATGACAAAAGTCATGTGGGAGTTTTTATGAGCACAGAGGCATGATCTTGCTCTCATGCTGAGGCCAGAAGAGAGAAGTCGGAGTCGGGAGCATCACTCAGTGCTGTAGTCATGGGCCAGGGCAAGATGGCAGCAGACAGGTACTGACATTTGGTCAGAATCGGGCTATACTTGGAAGGAACAGCTGACAAGGTGCTGAAAGGCTGCATGGAGCTGCTTCAAGGGGACAGTTAAGAATGCTGCTGAGAGTGATTACACTGGCTGCGATGCAGTTCAGTCTTGAGAAGTTAGAAGTCTGCTGGGTTTGGCTTTTGGGAGAAGATTTGTGTCTATGTTAAAAGATTGAAAAATATAAGGATTCTTCTCTGCTTCTGGATATTTCTGTGGGATGTAGCCATTGCTAGAAGCATAAGTGAGGAGGCAGGAGCAGAAGGATGGAAAGAACCTGGTTTCTGGTGATCGTGTTGGGTCACTGAACTAATTGGCCTTGGGCTTGTCCTTTCCCTGGACTTCTTGTTACATGAGATGACAACTTCTTGTAAGTTCATTGAGTTGATACAGAATGAAATGACCTCTCTTGGAAGAAAGAGGTTAAACCCAGCTACAGAACTTAGAACTTTCAGTGTATGGCTTGCTTTTCCTGACAAAGAACATCTCTGGTGATGGAGAAGGTTTCAAGAAGGATTGGCTCTGGGGTAACAGGAAGAGTAGAAGAAGATGATGGTAAAGTGATCCCACACAACAGAGCATCAGTCTCCTGTGGTTGAGAGCGGAAAACATTATAAGCAGAAGTAGGTTTTTTCCCTGAGAATCAGAAGGAATCTACTAGTTTCCTAACAAAGGACCAGAATTTCAGAGTATTCACTTGAAACCCCCATCCCATATGCTATCTTGCCTCCTTTTACACAAGCCTACAGTATTCACTGTAAGAGGGGAACACATTTCTCAAGAACTTGTGTGTATCAGAAACCAGCGTCTTCTTGAAGTTTGGAGCCATTAACTGTCCAGCAGTTCTACTTTCCCAGTAATATCTGACTCCATTTAGCACTGTACATAGTATGCACTGGGATCTGTGGGTGGGAGCTTGACATCTAGGTTATCAGAGGCAGTGGTGATTTAAAAACCAGTGATTAAGTGATTAAGGAAGGGATTTTTTCTTAAGACACTTATCTAGAAGTTGAATGTCCTTACCCAGGAAGTTGTGTATTTGCTCAGAGTGCAGGAACTGACTTTGGAGAGACAGCTGTCTTTGTCTTATATGAAAAATTTGGGTTGTCATTTGGTGGGCAATGCTTAGTTTAAGGTCACCTGTGCCAGCTGGGACAGGGGCATGGTACAGGAACAATCCCTCAAAGGGGAAGACTCTGGCTGCAAAACCATCAGGCCCTTCCCGTCACTGCCCCTCTTCTGATTGGTGTTTTTGCAGGTCCCAGCGATGGGAATTTTTAGAACAAAGTAGAGGACTTGGAGTGCTTATTTGCATGTCAATTTCCAGAATGCTTCTCCAACTTTTCACCATGCCATAGTGATGCTTTTGTGTCTCTTCTGCCTGGGAACAAACAAGAGAGGAAGGGCTCGAAGTGGGTCAGCACAGTGTCCTGGCACTTCCTTTGCCTGAGTCTTTGCCCAATGGGGAGGAAGCCAGACTGTTACTTCTCCCTGGCCCCCAGTTCCCCTCAGAAGCCGTGCAGAGCTGGGAGGTCTGTTCTCTTTACTGGGGTTTGGAGCGAGCTGCCACCTGACCATGGGAATGTTCCCTCCCTGGGTCACAAGCCTTCTTGTGCAAGGAACTCTGGGGTGTCTGATGGGCTCTGTCTGCTCCAGTGCAGCCCTCTTTCCCTTTAACCCGCCGCTTGCCTGTCCACACCTCTAGCTGGGAATAATAAATGTGGCAGGTAGGTGGCAGGAGAAAAATAGAATTTCTGTTCCTTTGGGACAGTAGCTGGGTCCTATCATTACAGTAAATCAACGGTAAGTATCCTGCAGCACTATCATAAAACGGGCGAATGAAAACATTTTTTCTTCATCAAAAGATTCTTTGAAGTTATGTTCTCTGGCTGAATCTCATAGAAGAGCACACAGGAAACAATGTTCTGTATACGTTGATTTGGCCCTGTCCCCCTGTCACGCAGGCAAGTTCTCTACGTTACAGTCTCAAACGCATTGTCCGGTCACGCTTTAAAAGGACCTGCCTTCAGCCATTTTCCTGGGATGCACGTATCAGAAATTTTAGCATCCCAGGCTCGTCTGCCAGTTCAGCTATTGTTATGAAGGTGCTGCAAAAGAGGCATATTGCATTCTGAATTCCAAATAGTTCTTTCCCTGTCACCTGACATCCTGTATATTAAAACAATATTATTAAAATCACATTAATTTTATCTTAGTAAATTTTTAATGTGCAGTTATAAGGTAATCAGGGAAGTTTTATTATACAGTGCATGCACATATATATTATAGCAATAAATCCTCTCCTGTTAAAAAGAAAAATAATAATAATGAAGAGTGGGTTTAGTCTTGAAGGTGAGTGAGTGCGAAACACATGCTTGCTTCCAGAAGAACTTTGAAAGCAGATGTTACAAAAGTTCTGTGTCTGGGATAAGGTTGGGAGAAATTTGGCGCTTGGAATGTGTTTCTAGATCTTGAGATACCTGGCCACCTGATGATCTCAATTACATTTTTATAATGGATAGACAGGAAAGTAGGTTGGTTTGTAAAATGGATTCAAAATCTTCCCTCTTATTACTGTGACCCTAAAGCATTTACAGTTGCTTCCCTTACATGAATTAAGGAGGCCTAAAATAAATAAAAGTTAGTACTAGAGTTAGCCTCTCAATTTCCTGGGGACACAAAGCCAGCAGTGCAAAGCCCAAGGCTAATGCCCACACTTGAGGATTCTTTTCTCCTTTCTTTGGAGATCCACTGTTTGAGTGCATAGGAGTCTTTGAATCCACTTAAATAAGAGTGGTCAGGAGCAAGGCCCCCAGACAAGGCCTTGTTTTCTATTGTTTGGCACATGGACGAAGGCTTGTTGGAGATGAACACTGCCTTGGCTACAGAAATGAAACCTAAGGATTATTTTGGAGATTTCAACACTCGTGCTTTCCTGAGGCACTCGCCAGTGTAGTGAGGAGAAACTATGCAATTCACAAGTTTTACTCTGTTAACTCAGATTCGCCTATGTAAGGTCTCAGTCCGAACCATGGTTTCTCAAACTAGGGCTTGGGATCCCCATTTCTTGGATCCCAGACTGCCTAGCCTTAGCTGTGGCTTCACTTGAGAGCTGAGATATGGGAAATGCTGGTGTTCCTGGGACCTGCTTTGCTTTTTAGAGATGGAAATTGGTGTTCTGCTGGAAAATTTTGCTTTTGCTACCAAAGTCTGAAAGTTGTTCAATCAAATCTTATTGTGTTAGTAACTTCCTACCCCATTAGCAGAGATTGAATGTGCTAATATGAAAATCACAGAGATAAGATGAGTACAGACAGAAATCAAAACCTCTACAGACCTGCTAAAGGTAATGTTGAATGTGTAAATACATCTCCCCTGTGGTTTGCCCTCGCTAACAAGTGTGTCAAAGTTGCCACTTCCATTTACCTTAAATGCTCCTGACTAGCCTGTGTGTGTGTGTGTGTGTGTTTCTGTCTGTCTGTGTGTCTGTGTGTTGAGGTGGGAACAGGAGAGGGGTCTATAAAAAGCACAGGCCTGATAAATATAAAACATCTCACATGCCTGCAGAATTAAATTTTGAATAAGGGCAGGCTTATTTAATTCTTTTTATTTGGTGAAATGGTAAAAGAATAGGTTTTTGTCACTGGAATAGCTAAGTTTGAGTTCTAGTTCTTCTGTTCATTACTCAGTGATGGATCCTGGGTCCCCCTTTTTTTTTAACCTATACAGTGGTGTTCGGCAGACTCCCACAGTAGGGTCCTTGTGAGACTCAAAATAACGGACATGAAAATATTTCTAGGCTGTACTTTGTAAGGGTTATGGTATTAGCCCCTTCTGCTGTTACTTACTTGCTGATATCATTCAATTCAGTCAGCAGGTCAGCCGAAAACCTTGCCTTCTCAGTTGCTTAGTCAGAGACTGGTCTCTATTCCTCAGATGTCAGAGGAGGCAAGAGTAAGGGCAGGAAGTAGCAGAGAGGACAAATTCACTTACTGCCAACATATTCACTGTGCTTTAGGGTGGGATAGTATTTCCTTTAAATTTGAAATAAGTAGATTTTTATCTTAGAAGAAGCTGATTAACTTCCTATGCATGAGCCATCACCTTTCTCCAGAGGATGGCTGACTCCCACAGGCTGGGTACACTTGGCTGCCATCTGTAGAAGTCACGTAGCTATTTTTGCCAACAGAAAAGAGCTTCAGTGATGGGCCAAAGGCAGACAGAAGAATGGGACATGAGAGCCACTTGGGAGTCATGGAGAATTGCTCAATTAATTTAATCAAGAAATCGATGAGGATAACGATGTCTCACTTGGAATTTTCACTCTATTTTTCAGTAAATATCAGATCTGATCCCTCAGAATTCCTACAAATAAGACTCATTGTCTTTTTACAACCAAAGAAAATTAGATCCTGAGGAGCTAGCAGCAGCAGCAACAGCAGATAAACTAGCCTCGACTGGGGGTGATGGGTCCCCAGTTGCAGTGAATCGTATAGAGGAGTCCTATGCAGGGCAGCCACACCCAGTGGAGGGACAGCCTCAGGTCAACGGGCTTGTCCTGCTCCTCCCTGACGTGGACTGCCCTCTGTCTGCGTAAGCTGAATTTTTACTTGCTGGGATATTTGAAATTTTCCTCTTGTTTTCCCCATGCGTCTGTGTTTTCTAGATTCTCTTAGACTATTCCAAGACTCAAATACCCTTAAATAATTCTTTTTCATCAACAAGTTTTGCCATCTTGCTTTTCATCTGCTTCTTCAGGTTGTTAAAGCTGGTATCAGTGTCTCCCCTGGGGCCCCCACAATTAACCTCTTTCTACAGAAAGAAATGGTCTTTTATTCCTACTCATTGCTTTCCATCTCTTAACTAGTCCTTAAGATGTAACAGAATTTTAACACGTGCCCCATGGTTACCAATTTGCTTAATAGCTTCTTGTAAGGATTATATTTTTCTTTCTCCCTTTCTTTAAGTTCTTTGAAAGCAGGAAGGCATCACACCCACCAGTTCTCTCTCTTATCCATGGTTTTGGGGACTTCTTCAAAGGACTCCATCACTGCTCAGTTTTCTCCAATTTGTTGATTCCGACCCTGTAGTGTTTCTTGCCAGAATGCCACCTTGCTCACTGACAGGTGAGCCCTGAGCTCACAGTTCTGAGCTTGGGTGCCTGCAGGGACACCTGCCTGCTGCTGCCACTGCTGAGCACGCAGGCAAAGCGGTGGGGTCTGTGGTCAGTCTCCTTTCTGACTCCCTGGGACTTGCCAAGAGAGGACCATAAGCCCCTGGTGAGGTGATGAAATGTCATTTCAGTAGTAGCTTAATTTGATGTCCCTGTGTCCAGGACACAGCTTTCCTTTCACCACCCAGAGTTCTCCCCCCCGCCCCCTCACCCCGTGCTTCATGCCACACACAGGGGTTAGGCTATGAGTTACTGTGCTCTGATCCCTCCAGCCTTTTAGGGGAAAGGCTGATCCTGATCCTGACCCATGGCTGCCTGTTTTCCAGGCCTTTTTCTCTTGAAGGTCTCTTAAAAAGCCCGATAATTTGCCTTGATGTCTTTGTTCTTTGAATTTATTCTTCCTTCTCCTGCCTTCCATCTTGCCTGCTGAAGTTTATGTTCCTTTCTGTTAGCTTCACTGGGGTGGGAGTGCTCTCTTTAAAAGCATACTTTTCCACCCCACTGCCTTCCTGCGATTTGAACCATACAGGTTTTTCTTTCTGGTCTTATCACTTTCGTTTTTGTTGTTGTTCTGGGACAGGCACAGTCTTCCTCTAATCAGGTATTCCTCAGCTGCCTTCATGCTGATTCTATGGATTTTAATTTGCTAACGTTTCCCTTCAGGCAGTTTCCAACATCCAGTTCCTAGGTCTTGCGCAGTGCTCAGTACACTGTTGGCACTCAACAAATATTAAATAATCATCATCCTCCTTTTGAAAGAAAAAAGGAACCAGCCGCTCTTGAATTCTGCTTGTCAAAATAGAACTATTTGTGTTCAAGTCCTCACTCCACCATGTCCAACCTAATTATGCTGAGGTCAATTTTGTTTTGCAGCTCAACAGCACATACTGTCTAAATCAGAATCAACTCTTCTGCTCCTTAGAAATAAATATATTCTGCCTTATTAATCATCTTGGCTTAGGAGCAAGAGACTGATTTGAGTACCCACAATCTGCTAGACTGTACCAAGTGTGTAAAAGAAATGTTATCTCTCCCCCAAGCTTCTAGTGTTTGGACAGGAGGATTGAGGATAAATGATATATTTTAATGGGTGGTATTATTTAAATGGAGTTATTTTATTGCTGTTCCTAAAGCTATTTTCTTAATGATAGCCTTTTCTTATAATAAACTAACAGGCTGCTATACATCCTTTTTGCCTTGGGCAGTTCTCACTTCCCTCCTTATCTTTAGTCTTAAGAGGCAGTGGGAAGAGGCCATGGAGCCAGCTTCTGGGGCTGGATTCCTAAGACTTTTCCACTTGCTGTGCAGACTGGGGCCAATTGCCTGACTTCTCAGTGTTTTAGGCTGTCATCTGGAAATGATATAAAGGGCACTACCCATTCGCCAGGTTATTGTGAGGATCAAACAAATTAATATTAGACTTTGGAAAATGCTGGGCATGTAATAAGTGCCCCATGAGTGTTAGCTGTTTTTGCGCAGATTTTATATTTAGAGTCAGCTACTAAGTTCATTTTATTCTCTTTACTCCACTCAGAAATGTGCTGTAAAGTGGATATGAGGGCACTATCTTTTTGGGTTACGGAAAGTGAGATCACTGGGGCGGACGTGAGGTCTGTTACCATCTAACCTGGGTCCAGGTGTTTCCTCCACTTTTAGGGGTTGCACAAATTATTAAATTGTTCTTTTACAAAAAATTGCATTTTCTATTGAGGTGACGTTGATTTGCAACACTGTATGTGATTTAGGGGTATTTAAATGCTCTTATTTTCAGTTTCATCAGCTGTGAAAATAGGGTTCACACTATGGTACATAACCATGGTGAAGATCAATCTTTGGCCTGTAGTGAAGGTCGATAAAAGATAGTTCCACCCTCTGTTGCCAGGACTAGTTTTCTTTGCTGAGTGTGGAATTACTGGGCCCTGGTTCTTATGCAGCAACACTGAACTAACTCACATTTTGACACGAAGAAGGGATAAAAATATGCACGAACCTGGGAGGAATGAAGGCTAGAAGGACGCTTGTATGCACTGTGGACTCTGCCAAGCACGGAGCTAATGTCACCCCAGGGTTTGCCACACTTGAATGAAAAGGGTTGTGTGGCCACGGGGCCGCCCCCAGCAGTTCTACAAGCACAGGGGTGGAGGATTTAGGCTAATAACACATGACTGTATCCTTAGAGAATACATTTTTCATTGGTCATCCACTTCATTTTTCATTTGCTATTTTTCATTACGGTATTAAATTGTGTGATAAATGAAAGGTAGAGGAACTTGACAGATGATTTGATTTCCGCCCTTGTCAGATTATTTGGCTTAGTTTCCTTATGAAAATAGAAGGCAAGCCCTGTAAAATTGTTCTTGTGGATTTGTTTTTCAGCATGTGTTTCCCGCCACTGCCATATCTAATCTATCTATTTACCTTTGATTCAGTTACTGATCTATATCCCTCAGGAACCTGGATACATATTGACAAAGTTTCCTATTTGCTACAGTGGGTAGCATCTAAGGCACAGTCCATATGAACTCTGATTCTTTTCCTACAGAGCCCCTCCACATCTTGTATTATTAAAGGGGCTTCAATTGTAGCATGTTCTACAAAAGACACAGACTTTGCAACAAAAGAAAGTATGTCTATTCTTCAGTTTAAATACAGTAGCAGATTTTGCCTCACTCTGGTAATGTGGAAAAGATAAACACAATACTGAGCATATTAGGCCATTTATGGGATACCAAAACCAGGGTAGCCACATAGGTATTTATTTTAGCACTACCCAAGCTAGATTGCAACTTAGTATTGTATAAGGTGTTTATTTTGTTGTTTATTTTGAGGGGGGGGTGACGAAGGCCACTGACTTCATAAATAACCACACTGGCTAAGTAAGACAAAGCTGCAAAGAAAGAAAGAAAGAAAAAAAAAAAACTCACCCTTTCCCCCCACTCCTCATAGGCAGAAAAAGATTCCAAGATAGATCATATGTTTATCTGTCTTGTTTCAGCTTTCAGCAAAACTGATGTGATATGACAAAAACAGTCTCTAAGCAGCAGCCTCACTTAGACGACAAGTAAATAAAAATGAGGGCATTTCTTAGTTTGGACAGCTTTAGAGAAAATGGAAGAGGTGCAGTAAATCTTAAGCTTAATAATGGAGTTAATTGTGAGTTGCTAAAGCAGACAAGTGATGCAGGAATGGTTTATGAGCCACCTGCCTGAAAGTGCACCCACGTTTTCAAGTGTGTGTGCACAGCAACGCCACTCCACTTCCCTCTTCCTTCTACCCAGAGCATGTTAAGTAATCTCAGGCTTTTATAAAGCCTTTCCTTCTAAACTCCCCATTAAGCAGCATTCAAAAATATGTGCTGAAAGTGTCAGTTATTAGCTTGGGTGCACGTCAAGCCCCTCTCTTTCTCCTGTTAATGTGAGCAGTTACTCTGCTCTTGACCTATTAAAACTTTGTTTGCTATTATACTTGCTGGCAAGCTAGTCATGTGGAAAGGTGTTGAGGAAATGAGCCGGAGTGTTCCCCAGGTGATATAAACACTTTATCAAGCTGATCCCTGCCATGTTATGTAAACTATACCAAGAAGCATTCATTTTAAACAAAGAGATAAACAGATCTAATATGCTTCGGGGCATCATGCTTTATGCATGAACTAGTTTTTATTTTTATATTTGAGATTTTTTTTTTACACAATCCACTGTAGTGGAGAAGTAAGATAATATCTTAACCATAACTATAGATGCAGCTCCAGGTCCCAAATTCTGAGAATGAGCTGCTCGCTCGATTCCAGATTAACTTTTGAAGTTCACTCTTAACAATTTTTAACTAAAATTCTATTATTCATTGGAGTGAGAGCTCAAAAGTTAAAGTAGTCTGTGAAGTATGTGTACACATTACAATGTATATGTATACAGACTTTTGAAATTTACACTGCTATCTATTTTGTCACTTCAATCAATTTATTTTGGATTCTTTAAAAAAATCTCTAGATTTCATTGAACACTTATGTTCAAGGTAATAAGCCATAATATGGGGTTTTATTTTGTGATTTTCTAGCGTTTTCTTTCATCCTTACATGATTCTTTGAATTGCATCAGTTTTACAGATAAATATATTGAGACTTAGAAAGCACAATAACTTGTCCAAGGTTATCTAGTTCTGAGACAAGATTCAAAGTCAGGAGTCTTGCCCTTGATAGAGACAATGGTGGGAGAGAGCACGGCTGTGGGGTGAGAGCACTGGGTTCAAATCCTGACCCCATGGTGTGTAACATTACAATAAAATACTTAACCCTTCTGAGGTGTTTTTTTTTTTTTTAACTATTATAAAATGAGGTCAATAATAGTTCCTATCTTAAGGGGTGTATTGAGAATGAAATGAGATAACATACATATATTGCCTGGCACAAAGTTAGTATTTGATGCTATTATTATTGCTGTCAATTATATTACCAAATACTACTGCCTGAATGAAAGTTGTGGATTTTTAACCATTAACATTTCTCAACCTAGAAGGTAAAACCTTTGATTCTGGAAGAACTAAGACTAGGAGGATTTTGTATTGTCATGATAATTTTGAAAACATGCATCTTTTGACCATTCATATTTGCAAGTTCTATATTAAATAATACAGGGATTCTTCTCACCAATTCTTCTCCCTTTGTCTAATGGAATTGCAAAAGAAAATTAGTTGACTCAGTAGCAGAGTTACATTTCATTATGTATTTATAATATTTCATTAATCACTATTAAACTGAATGTTCCAATTCAGTCAAAAATTTGATATATGAGACCATATAATATGAAATATCTTCTATGCAAAGTAGAAAATTTGGGGGTTATTCATAGAATTGTCAACAGCCTTTCAGTGAAAGAAGGTGCATTGACTCCTATCCTCAACGTGCTGAACCTGATTTGCAAGGGTTGCTGTATCTACCCTAGGGAGAGCTGCCTCTGTTCTCACTTCTTCTCTGCCAGTGGGAGTTAGGATGAGATCTCTGTCTCCCTGTCCACCACATGCTCTCCCTCACTTTCCACAGACACATATCTAGGATAGGAATTGGCAAAATACAAGTTATTTTTTTAAAAAAAGATAGAAATCCTTGTGTACCATGAGCCAAACCACTGAAGTTAGGATTCTTCTGGATTATAGGCAACATCGTTATGTTGGCCAGAACTGAAAAGATCTCTGGATCCAGAGTCAATGCACTTTCCTCACATGGACACAGCTTCTGTTTTTCAGTTTCCTTATTTGATAAGTAGGGGATATTAACCTCACAAAGTATTGCTATTTGTGGTGTATTTATAGAATAATTTGTTAGGATTATTTGCATCTGCACTGAAATTGGTTTTGAGTTCTTTCCAACTGGAGAGATCCATCCAAAGAACTGAAAATGAGTGAAAATGATAGGAGTATGTTCCAAATGCAATAGAAAGCTACTCTCCTACCACATGCATTTTTGGATGAATTCCCTCTTTCTTTATGTAGCCAAGATAATTCTGCCCCAGGGACCGCTACGGTTACGGGGTGGGGGCAGTAGCTGGATGACCAGTACCACTTGCAATTTTGAGAGACTTTGAAAGAGTATGACAATGACCATGAGCTCCAGGACACCTTCTCTGTAGACCTACATTTGAAGGGAATGGGAAACACTCTTACGCACTCTTTCAGTAAATTCTCTTGTGTTTATTCTCGCATCCCTGTAGAAGGCTGAGCAGTCTACTTTCTTCCCATCACACTTCAGTTTATCTTGATACTATTGTCTCCAATTTTCCTTCTCTTACTAGTTTTCAAGATCCTTGAAAGCATGTTCCATTTCTTATGCATCTTTATATACTTCAAAGCATCTGGTAGAGATTTTTTGCACATAAAATTTGGGTTGAATAAATGAATTAATGACCTCATCACACATTGCACTTCCTGGGTAGAGACTGAGAGCAGGAGCACTACAAGGACTCAGCAAATGTTTGAGTGAATGAGTTGCTATGTTTATAGGCCTTTAAAGAGCTACTGCAAAATCTTCTTTTTAAAAATTAATGAGACAAAGGCTGTAACTTTTTGGGAGTGGGGGTGTGTCTTAATACTCTAGATGTGTTCAACTCTTACACTGGAACTATTATACTTCCCTAATTCTTCTGAAAAAATTAAAACAATAGAGTGACATGAATGAAAAATCAGATATAAAAACGGACAAAAGATTCTGTTGAAACAATAATTCTTACTATCTGGTGGAATCATGGTCTACTTTGAGAATTTCAGCAAACTCTTTTCCCCAGAACAACACACATATGTGCGCATATGCACATATACACACCCACCCCCACACACAAACACACACCCACACACTTGCTTACAGTGTGCTTTAGGCATGAAATCCCTAGGTTAGTGATCTTTGCTTTAATAAAGACAGACTTTGAAGTGCAGGTTTAAGTCCTGAGATCAAAGTCAGGTAAAATGTATTTCTCTGTTTTGCAGTTTTTTTGTTTGTAAAATGGAAATAGTACACTCCTAGCCTCACATGATTTGTTTCGGAACTGAAACGAGCAAACATGAAAATACTTGCAAGCTGTAAAACACCATTTTCATGAAGGTATTCAGTGATTATGCTGTCTTATATTGGGACAAGATTGATACTGGAACCTTCCTGTCAGTTACTTCCATTCTCTTCCATTTGCTGCCCTTTGTCTCACTGTCTCCCCTTATATTCTTTGTTTAGATGGGTGCTTTCCCTACTGGTCTATAAACTCTATCAAGGGTAGAAATGCAATTTTATTCATCTCTTTTGTCTCTTCTTCCTCCAGATGCTGGCACAGTGATTTATATGTAATTGACAATTAAATAACAGAAATATATTTTGGACAGTAGCTAAGTCTCCCACACTGGCTTATATATATGGTGGAATGAATTGCAGGGAGGTTCAAATACATAAGTGGATTGGTCAGATGGACCCCATTTCGATAAAATACAGTATTCAGAAGCACACTTGCTTTAAAAGTCCTGGATACAATCACCGTCTAGAGAAAGGGTGATTTATTAAGTAGCTAAAACATTCTTACTGCTATAGGATAAGCTTTTCAGCTTTTACCTCCATTTGTGAGCAACTAAAAATCAGAGAACTAATAAAATCCAATCACCCAGAACTTCTTTCTGTAGACAGACTGAATTATAACTTTTTAATTTAGGCAGGTAAAGAATTATTACAGTAGGACTCTAGGGCAGGAATGTGTTAATAAAATCATCCTCTCTGCCTTTTCATTTAAAATAATCCCTTGAGCTGATTAAATGAAATATCACTTGTTTAATAACTGACAGAACATTATTTTTAAGCACAAATGTTTTGCATATCTTCACTTCCCATTTTTAATTCCAGGCACAGAAGGGTGGAGGCACTGACATCACACAGAGGGAGCCAAGCTCTGGGCTCGGATGCAGTTTGCCCTGTCATCGTGGCATCTATAATTTAGTGTGAAGCAGCGAGGTAGACAGAGCATTATCATTAGAAACCATTCTGAACAGGGATATAAAACACAGTCGCAATAACACTTGTCAGAAAGGTGACTCCAGTCAGAACTCATATCCACGAGTTTCAAGATAAATGCTGACACGGCAGCCATCCTACAAAGACTATTATTGCTTTTAAAAAAAAACAAGCCAAACCCCCAAACAAAGCAAACCCATGAACCTTCCCCGGAGTGAACAAGTTAGTGTGAAGTTTGCATCTGGGGTGGCATAAACTTTCCATGATTTACAGCAAGCAGAGAGCTTCTCCACTTGGATAAGGTATTTTATGATGCCACAGAGGAAGGATCCAATAGCATTTTGGGTTTAATGATGTTAAGCTATTTGGAATTCTTTCCCCCCTGTTATTTCGAATATATGAGCTGTGCCCCTAAAACAGGTCATTAGCTGTGCCGCGGATGGGTTCATCGCCTCACCCACAGGACTGCTAAGCTGGTGCTTGCATTTTCCCTGTCGTCTACATTTAGAACAATCTCTTTGACTTGGTATTAGGCTATGATTTAATAACCCTGTTCTGCTGACTTCATAAGCTGTGAAACCTCAGAGAAAAATCCCAAATCTGAATTACAGTTCTAATTACTCCGGCTCAGGCAACGGGTCTCAGCATCGAATGTTCTATTAGTGCCCATTTCACACTGAGCACTATTTGTTGCCAGAGGTCACAGGGCTGTATCCTGATTTGCTTTCTCCTTTTCCACCAATGCAGCTGCTTTCCTGCCACGCTTTCTGTCTGCAAGACTGCAGCAACTACTGCTTGGCAATTCTGTGCAAATAATTTTTCCTGCTCTCCCAGAACTTCACTGAGTGCACTTCAGTTAGGAAAAATGGATATATTGTAAAGGCAGTTTACAATTAGGCAGGGTTGTTGTTTTCATTACAAAGTGCTCACTGTGATAGAAAAATAAAATTAAAATTTTTTCTTTTTTAAATTTTCTTTTTATTTGATTCTAACGATATTTATTTTAAGATATGTCATTGATTATTTCAAAATTTAAATGGTTATTTTCTAATTAAAAACATAAAAAGTTAAAACATGCTTCTGGTTAAAACATTATTTTAAAGTTCAAGCCACTCAGAAGATTATACAGTGAAATCAAGTCTTTCCCCAACTCTGACCCCAAATTTGCTTGATTCTCTTCCAGGTAGTTTCTCAGGCATCCCTAGTTTCTTACCTGCCCCTGTAGAGAGGTCTTATGCACTTACCAATACATCTGTTTGCAGTGGTTCTCCTGATACAAAAATATAGCAGCCTATATAAGTTCTCCTGCCCACTGTCATTTTTTATTGTTTTTTAAAAAAGATTTATTTATGCTTAGAAGAACTGGGGTATAGACCAGAGGTGCAAGGGGTGACAGACTTCACTGGATACAGAATGGGGAGCAGAACAGGCAGATCTACTGAAATACACTGCTGAGGGGAGCATCGGGAGAGACGAGAGGTCTGCTGTGCCATGTGGGTCAGCTCCCTGGAAATTGAACTCATGCTATGCTGCAGTGAGCTGGTGATAACTTGACAGTGCTGAAACTTTAACCCCCTATGCCACCAGGGAGGCCCCATTTTTGATTCTTAATAGCTTAGAATCTGTTCCATATTTGAATATGTTTATCTTCAACATTCTATTTAATGACAGCATCATATTTTAGTCTAGGGGTACATCTTCATTTATATAATCAAATTCCCATTACAGATTAATTACAGATCAATTATATTTATTTTTGTAATAACAAAGTTGTAATGAACATTCTTAGGTTTTATTTTCCCTAAAGGCTTATTTAAATAGGCAATTCTACTAAAAATTTTAAAGTGAAGTTCCTTTAAAAAACTTATCCAAGGGAAGAAATGAAGGCAAGGATTTTTAAAGCTAGTATTTAGCCAGTTAAGGATGATTTGAAAGCAAGATGGACATGGACACTTGAAATGATGAGACGAGATTGGGCACATTCAGGGTGGTATGGCCATATAGTAGTAAAGTGATGAGAAATGATTTTTCAAAGTTTTAAAAACATGTTTATCTCCTTTGCAGAGTAAAATTCTTTTGCAATGTAAGTTATTCCTGTATTACCTATGAACACCTTCCGAAAGCTAAAGAGGCAGCGGCCTTTTATGAGGTCTCTCTTAAAGCAAGTTAAGCTTCAATGAATGAAATCACCAAGACTTTGCCTCCTACTTCTAATGAGCATAGATACTGCCCAGTTTTGTGGCAAAATATCATTCACTCATGTAATTAAGACTATTCCTTCCCTTTGTGGTATTTCGTAACCAAAAAGCAGAATAAAACTTTAGTGTTTGCAATGGTTCTCCTGATACAAAAATATAGCAGCCTATATAAGTTCTCCTGCCCACTGTCATTTTTTATTGTTTTTTAAAAAAGATTTATTTATGCTTAGAAGAACTGGGGTATAGACCAGAAATTCTGGAGGTCACCCCTGTTATTTCTCTTGGCACCTTGTACTGTTCTTCTAGTTCTGTGATTGTGACTGAGTGATGACCTACTGAACTTGTCATGTTCCTTCTTGAGCGCTATCAGCATCCTGACTCCTCCTGGATAGCTCTGCATGGGGTTCTGCAGACAGTGGGATAGATGAGTTACACAATGAGTCTCTGTTCACTGAAATTACAACAGAAGACATTCTTAAGTAGTGAGCATAAGAGTTCTTCCAGCATGACAAGTTCTTGTACTCACTGTAATGGTACCCATTTGAGAGAGACTCACTGAGGAGAAAACCGGTATGTCTAATTGTCCTGCTTATGCTAGGTTGAACAACTAAACATACATCTGTAACAAATGCATTAAATAGATCTATGTTTCAGGGAAAAAATAGAACAAAACCCCACTGTTTTGAGACATGTGGACATGTGGTTGAAAGTGAGCAGGACTGCTGTCCAGTGGCTATGGAAGCAGGTTTACAGAGATGGCAGTGATGACTCAGTGAGATGACCACGTACCAGGATACCTAGTAGTGATGATGAGAAGTTTCATTTTGAACAATTAGAATTCTCCCCAATTCTAAAGTTGGAGACCTTCAGACCCAGAATAGCAGTAACTGGCTTCATAAACATAAAATGCAAGAAAGACTAGCTTTGTAAAGCTCAGAAAAGACCCACTACTGAATGTATCATTAAAGGAGACACATGGACTGTAAGCACATAAATTTGCAGAGAAAACAGCCCCTAGGAGAGTAAGTTGGTACTCCAAGTTCATTTGGGTAACTCAGAAATAGGCAATGCTTTTGTTGCGCATGTTCAGCAGATTCTAGAAGCAAGGGTAACTTCTCAACTTCTCTTCCCTGAACAAATCATCATGAAGTCATATACATTATATATGAAACAAAAGCAATAAACAAAACATACTGAATTTTCTTGCTAGCGACCCAGAGTTTGGGCTTCCAGCAAATGTACTTTCCTTCCCTGGCAGCAAACTAAATTACATACAGATTAAGTTAGGTGGAGGAATGAATTTCATCGAAACTGTGTTGGATAATTTAACTTGGATGTTGAAGTCAACAGCAGCTGCTATTGATATGATATCAGAGTGTGAAAAAATCTAAAAGGCCATTGTTCACCTATAAACACAAGAAAACCACAAGAAAACCCCCAAAGACTTGTGCTATATTCCTTTACTGAATATTACTCAACAGAGCTGTTTAAAACACTTCCAGTTTTTGAAAGCACTTTATCTATTATGTCTTTGATTTCCTAAACAGCCCTGTGAATAAATACTAGTTTCATTTTTCAGATGAGGAAGGTGGCTCAAGTGTTTTCTATTATATGCTTAACATGAGCCAGCTGGTAGAGACAGAACCAGGAGTGAAGTGGGGGGTTTCTCTCTCTTGGTATGGGACGCTTTCTCTTGTATCACCACTGACTCCTTAAAGGACTTCATTTACTGAGTGCATAGTAGGTGTTGACAAGTGCTACATAAATTAACAAAATAATAGTACATGTCAGATAATCATGAGGAATAGGGATGAAGCAGTTGGGGAGCTATAAGAAAAAAATACTAATTAGAGCAAGATGAAAAGTTATCACTGCTAATAGCAACTCATTTTGGTATTCTCCTTTAATCTTGAATTGAGGTAAAGTTTTCTCTAAGAGGATGGCTAGGACACCCAGTTCGTATTTCCTAAATAAAAAAGAGATAAGAAAGTGTTTCTTCTTTGAGAATAATATAGTTAATGCCTCAGCAATAAACCTTATGTAAGCCATATTTTAACAACATGGGGGTTACCCTATGTTAAGTAGGAAGGAAAAGTCCATAATTAAAACTGTTTTAAGAAGGAAAAGTCCATAATTAAAACTCGACAGGCTGGAATCTTTGCTTTAATCATAAGCTAGAGTTTTAGGTCATTTTAAAAAAGTATAAAAAGGGACTGTGTGGTAGTCAATTGCTTTTATTTGTTCTTTTGTCTTTCTCACTTATGTAGAAATATAAAACAAATTACAGCTACCCTATAGCTCTCGTAAGTCAGAATAATTTAGTTTCAATAGACTTGGTGATACTGTTTAAACCTTGAAAGTTAATAAACATGGATTTGTAGAATTAAAAATATTGAACTATTGGAGAGCTACCAACTCACAAAATTAAAGTTTTATAACCCAAAGTCGAAGACTATATTCCACAGTTTAAATATTTCATATCTGACATTTTCCAACTCGACAATGTGAAGTCTGATTTTGATTTTTCAATCCAATATAAGTTTGGGAGTTTAATTCAAAATCAAGATAAAACCATTTCTGAGACTACCTTCTCTGTCTGTTGTTTTCTCCTTACTATGCAGTGTAATTTCTTTTTTTTTTTTTGCTTTGGGGAACAAACTTTTCTGGCTAATGGTGTTGTATATATATCAGATAGTACTCTGGCTAGGAATTAACCTGTGGGCAGGTATTGCTAAAGGATATGAGCCTTGAAAATCAATTTCTAATGTGATTATATGACCAGACTTACCTATAAGTTATATTCAAAGAAAATATATATAATGTATCTAAATATGATATTATGACTATTATTTTTAATACTATGAACCACTCTAACAGCTCCCCAGAAGTGACTATCAGGATCAGCTGAGCAGTTGTGAAATTGGGTCATGTGTTTCAGTGGGGTTGGGCAGGTAGATGAAGTGATGGTAGTAGCAGGGTTCCTTGCTATTCCAACTCAGCAGCCAGACAATTATTTTCTTTGCAAGGGCTTCAGAATCTATTAAAGTCATCATGTACATTGTAAAAAGGAATTTACCAAAAAGTAGACTTAGAGAGAAATGATCTGGAAAGGCCACCAGGGTCCATGTAGAAAGGCACTGGAAAACGTAAAGGGATTTCTCACTTAGGTGATCTTGCTCTTTGAGAGTGTCTGATGGAAGTATATGCTTTGACTCTAAGGAAATTGGATAAATCAACACAGCTTAATGTTCAAGGTGGTTATGTGGACAGAAATAAAGATTTCCGCATGAACACTCATTCCACTTTTGTGAGGGCTTTAGATGTGACTGTGCATTGGGTTAGCTGTGTATAAAATGAAGGGCAGGTCTACCTCTGAGGACACTGGGAAGTAAGTGACATGCTGTCAGCTATCCCCATTCTCACCTCTTACCCAGATTATGAGTGGGAAGATCCCTCTAACTAGCAGTCTCACCAGGAGAAACATTAAACTGAAGTTCTCACCTAAGTTTTTTTCAGTCAATTTAAAAACTTTGGGTGGGGGGGAGGAGGGCTTTTTTGACTGTAGCTGAATTAAGACTGACAGAACACTAACTCCAATTCAACCAGGATCTCTTTAGATCCATTTTGTTGTCAAATTCACTTTCTGAGTAAATGGAAAGCCTAACACATATCATTTCTTAGATAATGTTTTAATATTCTGCATCGAATAAAACTTTTTTTTTTTAATCAAGTTGCAATGGTAGCACAGAACTCCACAAGGGGCTGGGGGTTGCAGATGGCTGCATTACTCTAAATGTTCAAGCTTGACTGACCCATTTCATCAGCACTGTCAGAGCCTTGCACTGATACATGTTGACAACATTTAATCTTAAAAAATTGAAAGAAATGAATTAATATGCAAATTTCATCAGCTTTGTAATAAAAATGTCCTTGAAAAAAAACAGTGAACATGACCCCTGAGGAATTGTGTGAATTATCCCAGCTCAATTCTTTAAGTTAGTCAGAGGTACGCCGGTCCGCAAGGAAATCAGTGCAGATTTGACTTGGAAATAATTATGATGAAGAACAAAACACAAGCAGGTTGAATAAATGTAACAACTTGGGAAAAAGTCTTAGTCCTGTTTGTTATTCACTTTGAATTAACAGGATTAGGTTTGGTTTTTGAAAATAAAGGAACACCACCGTGTAATTTTAACACCTAAGTAATGTGAAAACAATATTTTTTAACTATCAATTTTAGTGCATATTAAAAACCACATCAGACAAAATCAGGTCGGGGGGAGGTGTAATAGAGTGCTGCTTTTTGGCCAATAATAGTATTGTAAGGAAATTCAGACTATGGTTTATGTATGATTTCTGCATTGATCATTTTGACAGAAATATATGGCCAATTCATTTCTGATACAAATGATGCTGACTGATGTTTGCTGATACTGTGATCAGTTTCTTTACTGATTTCACCAAATTGATGGGATCATGTGAACATAATTTCTACAGGAGAGTCTGATTCAAAACAGTCTCCCGTTGGCGTGTGGAGGCTTTACATTGAACTACACACTCAGGAGAAGAAAACGGCCACCTGGGGTGGGCAAAGGACTGCAGCCCTCGCCTTCAGTTCTGGACCCAACTATAGGAGTGAAAATGGGGTTTGGTCCTAACGATGGAATATTTCTAAGTTCAACAAATTTAACGTCCCAGAGGGGAAACATGTTAACAAAGGAACATCAACCTTTAAGTAAAACAAACAAATCCAAAAACTGACACCACTAGTAGCCTACCAGAGGTCAAAATGAAGGAAAGCAGGGTTTGAAGATGGACACAATCTCCTTTCCCAAGTAAATTCTCATTAAATTAAAAAGATGTGTCCATAGAAAAGGAAAGGAATGGTTTACGTGCCAATCCTTTGCATCTTTGTGCCACAGGCTAGAACTGTTCATTCCCTCACTTCACACAATGAATCATCCGAGCTGTGGTGACTAAGAGGAATTCACTTTGCTACTGGTTCAGTTGTTATTCTGGGTAGCACTGTTTTTGCCAAGGTAATGGTGATAAAAATTAAAGCTCTTCTTAAGATAGACATGTACTTTCAGTGCTTGATTAAAAAAAAAAAATCACACCAAAAAAACAAAAACAAAAACAAAACCCACACCCGAATCTCACATAAAGACCTCAAATAAGGGTTGTGAGCAACCTGAAAAACTTCACATCATATTCTTTTAGAGACTTCGGAATCCTCTAACTTTCTCGATTTCATAAATCCTTGGGAGACCAAGGCACAATGACACAGACTTTGCCGAACCAAATTAATCTCGTCTGTAGCTTTTGTGGCTCTCTACAAAAGGCTTTTAAGTTTCTCCTTTCTTTCTTAATCTACCATCAGTAAAATCCTACTTTTATAGTGCCCTTTGCACCTGCTTGCATAAAATGAATAACCCAACAGTTTAATTATGCACTATTCTATCAGTTGGGAAATGATATAAAGTTGCAGATAGAAAAAAGAATAAAAACCACTTTTGGTATCCAAAATTAATATGTGTCAAGCTCTGGGTAAATCTTAATCTTTTTGAAACATTTTTCTAAAATAGATGTTCTTTTATCACCTGGCACATCAAGACCCATTGGAGGGAGGGAATAAAAAAAAAAAGGCATTTGGTTAACATGCTGCAGAACAGCACTCTCTTTTCCACCTCACTTCAGGCTGTTCTTGAAAGATCTGAACAGTTGTATAATAATGAAAAATGGGCAATACTTGTGGGGCATTGCCTGCGCTCACATACCTCCGCCCACGCATTCATCATTCTGCAGGTATTGTCAGTGAAAGTTTAATTGCATAAACACTCTGTAACTGTCCTGTCATATTTCTTGTCAGTCTGGATTCCCTCTCCGGGCTCACTATCTCACAAAACTATAATTGAATTGCTACCAAATCACAAGAGTCCCCCCCCCCCAAATAAAATCTTTATGAATAGAATTTGTTTCCTATCAGCAGATTTGACAAATTATGGCAGAGGAAGGGCCTTGGTGATAATTTTTGAGTTTATTCTCAATCTAGCTATTTGCTGAATGCGCTTATCTATTTTTAAAAAAATTTTAAAGCCCCACTGGGGGGTTGGAGGGGCATCAAACATTTCCCTAAGGGGCTCTATGGTGATAATTCTGCAGGACCCAAGGAAGTCAGTGGAAAAACAGGGATATTATCTTTGCTCTACTGTGAAAGGGTACCATTGGTAAATGAAAGACATACAAATTAATTCAGAATTAAATTGGGAATCTGTCAAAGCTAAAATCTCACCAAACTATGTGAATTCTTAGTTATGAGGTATTAAGGACCCAATTTAGTCAAGTGTTTATTCCATTAAACTCTCACTTCGTTTCTCCTTGCTCCAAACCTTCCAGTGATCATTACTCATGTATAAGCTCTGAGCAACCAGATTCTTTAATGGAGTTTTAGGACCATGAACAAATGAAAATTAATCAAAGGCATGACATGTAATTTACTAAATATGTGATCATGAAATTTTAATGCATTTATAACATTGTCAAGATACTAATATTTTTAAAAAACAAATACAGAATTTATCTGATGTGGAATGGGTATTGTTTTTGTCTAATCTTTTGTTTCATTTTACATTCTTGTAAACTGTATTCCCACCCCCCCAGTTTCACAAAAATCAACTCTCAGCAGAGACCCTAATACCCACCATTCTTTTATAATTCTATTGGTGATGTGGGCATGAAATATGGCTCCTGGTGAATAACTCTTAAATGGGACTGGGCTTCACCCAGATTGACAACTGTCTGGTTGTTTATGTTTTTTAAATGTGCTTATCAAAACCGTGTAGGATTGATGGGTGTTTTTAGATGAAGTTATGTTTTTGCAACAGACTTAATTTAGGACTAAGGTTAAGGCTTAGGATAAATGAGTGCATTAGATGATTAAAGAACATTTGTCTTGTGGGACATTTAAGTCATTTATTTATGACACTTAAAAACAAGCTAAGAAAGAAAGCACCAAGGATGTAACGGATTGGTTTTATACAAATGTTAAACTAAAACTAATGACTTTTTTAATGGAACTCTAAGATATGTCAGTTTACTAAATATCCAGAGGCAGAATCAAATGTGCAGTGGAGTAAAACATGATGAAAAAATACTGGAATTTGTTTTAAATCTCTCAGTGCTAAGTATATGTATACGTATACCCATGTCTACCTTCTTCCAAAAGTTTTTTCTAAATTTCAGTTGCTCTTTTATTTGAGAAATGGGTCTTCTGCTTCTCTAAAATGTTCTCTTTTATTGTAAATTGTAGGAGAAGATTTTCTGATGGTAAAGGAATTTGGACTACCGTGCTGTACTGGGCATGATAAAATACCTTGTCAGGGGCGACTGGATGGCTCAGGGGATTGGTAATGGGATATATAGAGCCTTTCACCCATAGGTCATTGGCTTGAATTCTGTCCAGGATGGCTGTGACTAAAAGTCATTAACATCTCATGACTGCTTGGTGGCCTATATGAAATGAGTTTCTTAATTTATTTCTTGAAGTCCAGTATAGTGACTGTGTCTAGGGCCTCTCTTTTACAGAAGTATTCCACAAAACCTACATTCATTTCAGTTCTCAAGATTAGTGATGAATGGAAGCCCTCCTACACAAATTAATTCATTTCAAGTTCAAACCAATAGTTGAGTATTTCCCACGCTGTTCAACACAGATCAGAAGGGTGCACAAAAGCTCATTTGGTAGTAAAAAGCCTTAGGTTGTGGAGCCCTAACATCCAATTCTGCATCCTTTAACTTAGTCTCTTGTGGACCATAACCTGTTGTAGCTGTGACCATGTCACAACGGTCAACCAAGATAGAAAGGTGACAGATTAGCGAAGCACATGACATGTACCCCATGTGCTAGCCCAATCACTAGGTTGTATTAACAACACATTTTAATAGGTCAGGCTGTAAGTTGAAAACCCTTGAAGACTAAGTTCTGTTCCACAGTGGAACTGGGCAGCCTCCAAGTTAGCCTTCGAAAGGGGAAGTCACAGGCATATCTTGGTGTTCAAAATCTAGTAACTGGAAATAACCTGTGAGAATAAGAATTATGCCCCTCTGTCATGCTTTAAGAAAACTGAGTATACAGAAAATAATGTGACTCTACAAAACAGAGTCTAGACATTATAGAGTTCGGAGGAAGGTAAATGATAGATTTCCCACAGGAGTCTTTCTCCTTAAATGAAGTCTATTTTGGAAAGATGTGGATGTGTGTGTTTTCAGAAACACACCTTTTGTGTTCCATAATCCATGTACCTTCTGGGTCCTTTAAGTCAGACAGTTGGAACATGGTGTTAGTGAAGCCCAAATTCAAGTCTTTAGGGCACCAAAGTCAACCTTATGTTCCCTTTCTCCTGGCCAGCCTTTCCCTAATGAATAACTTAGGTAATAAGAGAATGTTTAGCTCAAAAGAATGAGCAATAATGATAATATTCACAATACAATTATTTGGTGTTCCATACTATGGTCTAAGTTTTTAAATGTTTGCTTACAATGCTCTTATCAGGTATGGTAATACACTAATTCATTTGTAGGTAAAACCAACACGTGATGATTCTTACCCCATTTTCCATCTATACTACAGTGATAAGATTTTATAATGAGGAAACTGAGGCACATATATATTAATTTACCTGCATGAGGTCACATTTCTAGTAAGTGACAGGAGGTGGTTGCAAGTCCCTGTGTGTTTGCATATTTGCATCTGCTACACTAATTGTCTAAAGAGTATACCCTATAGTTTGGGTTAGGACTATCATCTTCATATGGTGTCAGCTTCCAGTTACTACAGTAACCTGAAAGTTAATCAGACTGCAGATTTTTAAAATGAGAAATGGGTAATGCAATTAAATCAAGTTGGTACAAACCAGAATACAAAGCCTAGTAACTATCACCACCACACTGTTTCTCCTGCCCCACCACTCTGACAGCCAATGATAACTTGTTGGCATTTTATTCAGTGGAGGTGAGCAAGGCAGAGTTCTGGGCAGCCGTAATCCTAACCTTACACCAAAATCTCTGGGTGTATTGCTAAGGTGGGTGGGAGAGCAGAATCTTGTATTTCCTGCTCATGAAAGTAGAGAATAAAGTGGACAGAGTGAAAGAGGAATGTTGATTCTGCCAAGCAAAATCCAGGGTTGCTCTAAAAAGTCTAGAACTTGGAGCTGACAGGTCTTGTTTTAAAACTTTTCACTTACTAGGTTCATGTAAGACTTCACGTTTAGGAAAGGTTAAAAGGCACACCTAGGACTGATGAGCGACAACTGGGAGAGCCCCCAGAGGAACTGGGTAATTTAACTTCTCAGCTGAGTAGTCTGTGACCCTGCTGGCACGTGTGGGGAGGCATGACAGTGCGTGAGCAGAAACAAGGTCCTGTGCTTAATTACGTGTTCCTGAGGTGTTGGGAGCTTTTCCTCTAAAAAGTTTCCTGTAGTCAAATAAATTACTGGCTAAAAAAATAAATGTATTTATTCATCCACTAGGAAAGATGAAATGTTTCTATTTACAGCAAAATGGAAAGTTTAAGGCCGTTATGTGTAGTAAAGCAAATCAAAATGACAAAGATAAACATTGGATGTTTATACAGTGGAGTGTTTGACAAAGCAAAGTACACATGAAAACTAGTGGACACTAATAAACAAAATAAGGTTTATGATGTTAAGAGGGGGAGGGAGAAAGGGTCAAAGATGTATAAGGGATGGTGGTGGGGAAAAGAATGGTAAATAGATGTGCTGATTACATGAATTTCAAATCTTCACTAAGTTAACTTCATTGTCAACTTAAAATAAGAAGTGTGCTGTGAAGTACTTTCCTCTGCTCGGAGGGTGCTTGTTTTCAGAGAAAATTATGGCAAAGAATGTATCTGGGAAGTACTGGCTTCGTCTCTGTGTCAGTTGTGCATCTCAGAAAGCAGAGTAGACTAACTGATCCATTACCAACTGATGTAAAGATTTACCTGCTGTGTATGAGTGGAGACCTCTAATATTTTTCAACAGAAATTCTTTAGGTTCATGTAGACTAGTCCCACAACCCAGGATCTGAAACTGAATTTTCCCATGCACATATCATATAAAAATGAAAGAATGTTTTACATATTTAGACTACTGAACTTGTGTTATGTTTATGCTTATATATTACTTCTGTGAACTGGAAAGTGTTTCTCTAAATATTGGTTAAATTTTCAATTTGCTTTTATATTCTCATTTAAATTAGTTTCTATCTCTTTTTAACTAATAGTAATGGGTGAATTAACAGGTACTTTTGATCTTCCTCCAACATTAACTCATGTTCTGATTCATAGAGAGAAGGCTGGAGAGTAGAGTTTTAATTCTTTATGAGCCATCAACTTTACCATTGTTCTTACTAATGTTTATGAGGAATAGATACAACCTTGCAGGTGAGAGGTAGAAAAACATTTTATCAAAGGCACATGATGTACTTTGATAAGGTATAAGAAACAGCTTTGAACCCTAAGGGAATTTATATTTAATATTTCATGATCAACAGCATATGTAACTTTGTAATTTTCAAATTTTTCCAGATTTTATTACCAATTGATAAAAAGGTGAGAGTGGACAGATGGTATCATCAATCCTAATCATGTAAAGGCTTCAGACTTGTATAATTTGTAGAGTAATAATTATTAGTGTTTATTAGTGTATGCCAAAGACTGACCACATTTTTTTTTAACCTTTTTATTATCTTACGTTCAAATCATCATTTCTTCTTTTGCAAGGCCATTCTATATATAATTCTTCTCCAAATCTACTCACTTACTTCTGGATTAAAGAAATGTCCTCTTGAATGGATATTCTTTTGCTTCCAGTCTGTTCTAGTTAATCCATCCCCCACATTCTTGCAAAAATAAAGGATCAAGCTTTCAGTTCAGTGAGCACAAGTTACTTGCAGACAGCAGTCAGCATACTATCCAGAAGACTATTTTAACAGTCAGAACAACCTGGGGCCAATGGAGAACATCCTTTGCCACAAATCTGATAGTGCCATCTAGGGGTTAACATTACTTTTATTTTTATTATTTATTTATTGAGGTAACATTGGTTTATATCACTGTATGTAATTCAAAGGAATAGGTTCACACCTCCACATTACTACACCTCACCCACTACAGAGCACCCATATACTACGGGTTCCCTCCCTACTTTGCTCATATCTAACTTCTCCCCCTGCTAAAAAAAAAAAATCTGTATTTTTGGTAGCAGAATTGTATTCCATCCTGTATATACACCACATCTTCTTAATCACAGCTGTTGGGTACTTAGGTTGTTTCCACAACTTGGTTACTATAACTGGTGCTGCAATGAATATAGGAATGCATATATCCCTCCAAATTAGTTTTTGTATTCTTTGAGTAAATGTCAAGGAATAGAATTGCTGGGTCCTATGGTATATCCATTTTAATATTTTGAGAAACACCCATACTATTTTCCTTAGTGTTTGGGTAAGTCTACATTTCTGCCAATAGTTGTTCTCTCTCTCTCTTTCCCCTCCCCCCATATTTATATGACCATTCTCACTGGAGTGAGGTGATATCTAATTGTAGTTTTGATTTACATCTCTCTGATGATAAGTGATGTTAAACATTTTTTTTGTGTGCCTGTAGGCCAATTGTATATCTCCTTTGGAGAAGTGTCTATTTAGCTCCTCTGTTAATTTCTTTATTGGGTTCTTTGTTCCTTTTATTGAGTTGTATTGTTCTTGTTGGACATATGATGTGAAAATATTTTCTCCCATTCAGTAGGGTGTCTTTTTGCTTCAACAATAGTTTCTTTTACTATGCAGGAGCTTTTTAGTTTGTTGTAATCCTTTTGTTTGTTTTTGCCTTTATTTTCCTTGCTTTTGGAGTTGAGTTTCCAAAGGCCAATGTTGCAGAGTGTTTGCCTGTTTTTTTTTCTATGTATTTAATAGATTGTTATCTTTAGCCAAGTCTTTAATCCATTTTGAATTAATTTTTGTGTATGGTGTGAATATGGCCTAGTTTCATGTTTCTGAATATGGCTTGGTTCCTTTGTCATTAATTAATTGCCCATATAAATGTGGGTGTATTTATGGGCTCTTAATTCCATTGATACATGTGTCTATATTCTAGTACCATACTGTTTTGAATACTGTGGTCTTGTAATATAGTTTGAAGTCTGGAAGTATGAATTCTCCATTCCCCTTCTTTTTTGTCAAAATCATTTTGACTGGTATCATTTGTGGTTCCATATAAATTTCAAAAAAATGTTCTCTGTTTCTTTGACATTCATTGCAATTTTGATAGGTATCACGTTGAATCTGTAAATAGCTTTAGGTAACATGGATATTTTAACTATGTTACTTCTTCCATGAGATTGGAATATCTTTCCATTTTCTTGTGTTTTTTTTCTTTCTTTTTGCAATGGCTTTCAGTTTTCATTGAGTAGGTGTTTCATTTCCTTTAAGTTTATTCCTAAACTTTTTGATACTAAAGTAAATGGAATTGTTTTCTTGATTTTTTTCTTGCCGCATATAGGGATGCAACAGGATTTTTTTATGTTGATTTTGTAGCCTGCTATTTCATTGATTTGCTTAAACAACATCTTCAGATGGATGTTGAGAAACAGCTTAGACTGGTCTGGTCCTTAGACTTAGTCTGGTCCTAGACTGCTTGGGTTCAAATTATATTTTGTATATGGAGAATCTATAGGATTTTTACAAGCTTAACAAATTTATTTTCTTTGTTCCTTCATCTGTGAAATGAGGGAAATAATGGCACCTTGTTCATAGTATTTGTGAGAAATGAATGAGGAAATACATATGATAGCACAGTGCCTGCCACATGGTTGTCATTCAGTGAATATTAGTAGTCATGTTGTAAAAAGGATTCAGGAGTCCATGGTTAGTTGTACAACATCCTCAAGAGAGAATCCTTCCAAAGTAAAAACTTTATTTTTGTATTTTCTAAGTGATAAAATAATGTTTTCATTGGATCACTGCTCTATTTAATGAGTTATAGTCAGGATTTACCACACCAATCTCAGATTTTTCCCCTGGCATTCCATTTCTGATTCCTTCCTAGAAACATGAAGCTTTGCTTCATGAGGAAGTCAGGACTCCTTCGTACCTCCCATATACAGTGTCTGCATTCTTACTGAGCTATGTGGGATATCCCTATTCATCAAAGCCACCCTTAATCACAGAGTCTCTCCTTGATTTCTTATACCACTTGTGTTTTTATGTCACAATTGAACATAGAAGCTCTATTGTGTTTTCTGTTTGTTGACAGTGTGTATATACATATATATACACACACACACATATACGTGTGTACATATATATATATATATATGTCTTTAACCCCTTCTATTCTAAGGACTTGGTGAAATGTGCACAGCAAAATTGGCCCAAATTCAAATATTTGACTCACTATATCCTCTGGTGTGGGGCAAGTCATTTGCCATTTCTAATTTTAATTTATGGTCATTTTGAGAATGAAATCACATAAAACATGCCTACCCTCATAACCTTCATTATTAAAGTTTTTAATAAGGTATAAATATGGCAGATATTCAATTAATGCTAGTTGAATAGTCTAACAGTCACTATTATCAAGGGGCCTACATCTTGAATGAGAATTCCCTATTTCATAACAACTAGAAGAGACAGTTTCTTCTCTCTTTTCAAACTAGTCTTGTCAACTTACAGAAGTCTGGTATTTCCTATGGGTTTCAAGAAAACATGATTGTTTCATGAGCAGATACATCTAGGAGGGTATGGCCACTTGCCAGTGGACACCCTTGCTCTTTTTCCTTCTCATCTCTGTGTTGGGAGACTGGCTCTGAAAGGAAGAACTTGACAGAGTAGAGGCCAAATGGAGAGATAACTTTGACTAAGCCCTTGACTTAAAAGGCAAGCAGCAGTCACACCAAATATGTGTGTGTAAGGCCAATGAAATATATACATCAGGGAACAGTAATGTTTTTCTCTGGACTTCAGAAGCCCCTTGGAGAAAATTTTTCTGATTTGATTGCTACCAAAGCCCTATCTTCTTTTTCTATCTAGTTTCTAGGTTTCCCACTTACTCAACCTTAATATTGTACCCTTTAATCTTGGCTACTAAACTAACCTTTGTGGTTTGGGGTAAGCCATTTAGAATTTCCATCATTTCTCCCTCATCTATAAAATAAGGATAACACACTGACCTGCCTCAGAGGGAATGGGTGTGAATTAACTCCTGTAATTAGCAGTTTCTGTGCTCTGCATACACCAAGCAGGATGTGAATGCCAACCATTATCACAGTAGCCTGAGTATGCTTGTTTTAAAGCTGCACTCTGGAATAACTGCTTGGCAAAGAGCTGACAACTGGAAGTTGCAAACTTTACACAGAAGCAATATTTCCAGTATTTTCCCCAAGCAATCATGAGTAAATTGCTCACTAGGGGTGGAAATGGTTTCCAGCCAGTTCTGCCTCTTCTGATCTGTGCACCCTGCAAAGCTCAGTCAATGCCAGGTAACTGATCCTTCGTAAGTCCGCTATTGAGTACAGACGAAGAATTCAGAATGGTATAATTTAGACAGGGGTGAAATTTCTGTGCATTGGTATGTATTAAAAGCAAATAACTTGTGTTTTCTTCAAGGCAAACGTTGTAGAAATAGAATCTATAATTTTTAATTATTCAAATACAGCTATGTCATTTTTAACATGTCACCCATTAACAACTTGTCCTTGGGTTTTATTTTAGTAACTGAAATGTACCCCCTTATCACCATAGGTAAAGGGAAATCAAAATTATGACCTAGAAAGCTATATAAAACACCCGTTAAAATAATGCGTTTAAAAATTGATTTTTGAAACCTTCATAGAAGGTTTAGAAAAAAAATGCTACATACAAACTAAGTGATCCTATTGTGTATTTTGATGAGGTCTATGTGCTTCTGTTATTGAAAAATACTGACTGCTACCCTATAACTAGCACTGTATTAATTTCTATAGCTACACTTTTTTTTGAGTAGGAAGTACTATGATCAAAAGTTTGGGTGAAAAAGTTGCAGAACGGCCTGCAGAACAATGCTGAGTTCCAGCATCTTTCTGGGAACAAAAGGGAGGCTGCCCTTCAGTAGCTAAGGAAGTTACCACATGGATTTCTTGGGTCAGAGTAACATGCCCCAATGAACTCCTGTGCTAGAGCTGCAAATTCCAGTAGCTGGCTGGGCGGGCAGAGCTCAGGTTCTATGCCGGCAGATTTTGCCTTTTCCTTAGTTCCCCTTAGGCAAGACCCTAGAAGGACAATGCTGCTTTTTAAATGTTCTTGGAGCACACAGACAAACACACACAAATTAAGGTAATAAGTGTGCTAGTCCTTGCATACCAGAAGAGCAGTGGAAATGATTTATTCTCCTCTGTGGCAGTTCCATGTGTTCTTGTTTAGTTTAGCAGGAGATAAAGGAGACATTTTAAAATAGCCTACTTTCTGCTGAAAAAATGGTATAGCATGAAGATAGCTTTTCTGAGGTAAAAGAAACATTCTGAATTTGGCAAGGCACTGTCATCTCTGTAAATGTGCTGGCTGGTTTGGGGAGTGTATGTATCATCTTCATCCAGGAGTGGCAGGGGAAATCTATATTTCACTACAAGGTAACAATGACCTAGTTAAGGAAAACAATCATTTTCAACATACACTTTTTAGGCGCAAGACTGAACTTATGCCTAATTGACCTCTTTGGGTTATGAAAAAATTAGTTTTGTTAGGCCACTTTTTACTTATTAGATTTGACACATACACTTGCACATGGATTTTAACAGGAGTCAGGCCAGTTTGGGGTAATCGTGAATGTTTCTGGATCGTTACTATACTAAAGTAGAGGTGTATTTCATATTCAATCCAGCAGAGCTAACCACGGTGCATTATCTTATGGATTTATCTTTGCTTAGAGTGTATGAATATGGAAAAGAATTAAATGCGTGTTTACAGTTTGATAAACATTCAACATAAATTATACATTTTAATTTCCTTTATTAGTTGGGGACTATGGAAAACAGGAGTTCCATCGCATACAAACTGCTATTCAGATTGAAGGATTAGCAATTTCCTGAAAAGGTAGACTAATTGTAAGAACAAAATTCATTTCTGTCTTAACTGAGATGCTACATGGTTTGTATTCTGAGTTTTAGAAAGGCAAAAATAGAGAGCAGCTTATCGCAATGAGTCTAGTTTGCATTTTACACTTCCTGTGGATCCAACAATGTCATCAGAAATAAAACTAGTGCTAATAAGCTTCCTGTCATGTGACACCTTCTATGAACGGTGTAGTCACCACACAAATTATCAAGCTCTATTTATGTTAAAAATACTTGGCCTGATCTGTTAGCATTAGCAAGCCAAGCCATCTCAGTGATACTATCTTACCCCATAATGAATGACTCCAAAACTGTGAGAGTTATGGTGATAATATGATTCCAGAAAGTTGCCACTCTATATGTAGAAATATATTGGCAATAAAAACCAGTCACTGTGTGCCTTTCCCCAGTAGGGGATCTCTCACTTTTCTTTGATTTTTAAAGGCTTCAGATCAATAACTGGAGTGACATTATTAACAGCTCCCTCAACACCTTGGCCGGCGCTAATATTAAATCCATTACACCTTCTGTTTGACATTTGCAGTACAGCAGAAAGTGCTGTAGATACAGTCACATTGTCTGGGGACTGGGGTTGGATGTGGGGTTAGTAAGATGGTTCCTTTGCCTGACTTATAAATTCAGTTCATTGATAGGCAACTACTGGAGCTACTGGCAAAACAACAACAAAACAAACAAACAAAAAACCCCAAAGGTTTACACCCCATCTCCAAACAATCCTATATTAATGGTAAACAATTCACCTATAAAAGTACAGGTGTATCTGACATCTGAGCAGTGTTTGAAACAAAATACTCATCTGATCCTCAGATGCATTTTTACATTCTTTATTGTTACTCCTAAACATTTGTTCCTCTAATTATATCGCTTATTGTGAAAACTGTCTAATGAATTCAGAGGAATTGAGTTCCTATAAAATCAGGAGCTGATCAGATTTATCACAGACATATGCATAAATAGAAAATGTAGATTATTTCCGTTCAGGCAAGTATTCAACTGCTTCAATTTTGTTTGCCTTTAAAGTACTCAGGATGTAAGTAGGTGTAACAGCATAAAGATCATACTACTGCAATCACTATCTTAACCCCCCCCCCCCCAACGCAAGCAGGCTAGAACTGCCTGAAACTTTAGCTAAAACACAATAACCTATATTTTAGAAAACCAATGGTTAGACATGCAGCTGTGGTTATTCTTCCCCCAAAGTACTGTCTCATACGTTTTGCTAAATTGTCTAAATCCTGGTGCAGTATTGATTTCTCCATCTATAAGCTTGCACCCATTCAATAAGCGGCAAGAACCTCTTGTCTTGACTGAATTACCTCCAAAGAAGGACCCATGTATGTTACTCCTGACAGTGGTCCTACAAGTGGAAACTGAATGTTAGCTAGTGGGAGACCAACCACTGGAAAGGAAATTTTACGTTAAATTGAGAAACATGACAGGAAAAGTTATCTGTGGGGTGAAGTCAAAAGCAGGCTACCAGTAATGTGGATGACTTTGTTTTAGTCAAACACCACTAATGTGAACCTGTTTTCTTTTGGGTATCAGGATGCTGACTGGTCTTTATTTTTGGTTTTCTGTATTCTCAGAATTTTTCACAATGGGCCAGAATTCATGTTACGATGAACAGGGAAAAATAAACAGTCTGGTTTAGTAAGAGACAGAAGGGAGCAAAACACGATAATGTTATGACCTAACTTAGCAGTGCTACTCTTGGCTTTCAAAATACGGAGATTTAAAGCCCCCCTCCTAGAGCAACTTTTAAAAGAGATGCTTTTCTGTTTCTCAAACATTTAAAAGATGCAGCACTGGAATTTATTAAGAGGGCTAGTACCCATAATCCCAAGATTAAAGAATCATTGTTTAATGAAAAGATACAGCAGATCTGTAAAAAGTGAACCACCCAAATGTCACGTTGCAGAGGTTCTGGGCTCCTGGCGCTGCAGGAATCTGGAGCACACAGTCATCTCTGCTGTAAAATGTACAGGTCAATCCCTAAATAGGCACTCATGTACTTCTTAACTTTTTAAAGAAGGCTACCCATTTATTTTTCTTATGCCTGCCTTAAGATTTCTCTAAAAGAGGGCCTCCCTGGTGGCGCAACGGGTTAAGCAATGCACTATGAAGCAACTGCAGCCACTGCAGCACAAGTTCGATCCCTGCTGCCGGCCAGGGAGGGGAC
>JAGFMF010012000.1:609835-637335 GCA_019455555.1 Galemys pyrenaicus
CCTGTTCTGCTCCCCACTCTCTGTGGTGAATCCTCTCACCCTCACCCCCACACCTCTGGCCTGTGCCCAAGCTCTTGTATGCATAAATAAATAAATCTTTAAAAAAAAAAAAGATTTCTCTAAAGAAACATCATGTTTACTAACCTATTAATAAACATGCATCCATACAAGAAGATATTTATTTATTTGGGTTTGCAATCTAGTCAACAGACTAGACTTTTTTTTCACTCATTATCTTGCGACTAGTTCAAGACAGGTCAATCACTGGGCTGGCAATTCAAAGAAATAGAATTCCTATTATGGTGCAGTATCACTGCCTCTTAAGCTGGTTTAGTCACTTATTTCCTTTTATTATAATGCCAAATGTTATTTAGATTTCAGTCATTTAGTAATGCTACACTGAACACATCAGGGCTTCTGAAAATTCCATACCTATCAGTCCCCTCATTTTCATAATAACCCCATATTGTGATCCCTTTTCCAACCAAATTACACTACTATTTAAAAAAAAAAAAAGAATCTGTGTTTTATCAGAGTTTAAAAGATTATGATGCAGCGAACAACAGTCTTCAAAAATGTTCCTTCATGTTATTAAGAATTAGAAAATCTTGTTAAAATTCTTTCAGCTTTTAAGAAACATAAGCAGCTTTGGGATGTAGTGCCTGACATGAACTTTTAAAGTAATTCCCTTGGAGCAATGATCTGCATTAGTGAAGATATTTAGTTATAGGTATCACCCTACACTGCTTTTCAGTATTTGAGCAGTCAATCTAATTGCCTTCTTAAGTCAGTGACTGAAAAGAACCCACACTACAGACTTTCAAGGCAAAGACAGTTTAACATTCTTTAATGGTAAGAGAGACACTCTCCATCAAGGAGGAGAAACTCTTAGGCTATGGTAGCTAATGAGTCCCAGCTGATAAGAAATGTAGAAAGCAGAATTTTCCCATTTTACTAGCCAGGATGGCTCAAGGAAGGCTGGGAGGCAGGGGACAGAAAACAAAGTAAACTTCCAATCACAATGTTAAATGTCAAAGTAACTTTAAAGGAGATAACAGTGGTAACAGCTAAAGGAACTATGTGTCCTTCTAATATGCAGAATTAATTCTAAGTGAGAACAGAGTTTTAACAGTGTACCGAGGCTTGTTTTACATCTATTGGTGCTTCATATTAGGCATGGAATTCATGAGCATTTTGGATATTTTTTTTCCCTGATCAAAGTATTTTCCAAGTGACAAGTCTGAGCATGTGTTTGGGGAGACAGCACGCTCAAGAAGCAGCAACAGTAGATCTGCCTGCCAGGAGGGCCTAATTCAACGGGAGGCTACATTACCATGAGTGTGTATCCTAAACGGAGCAAAGTGACAGTCCCTCTGCTTTGTGCTATTCAGAACACATGTAGAGGGCTGCACTCAGTTCTCAGAACCATTTTTAGAGCTGAAGCAGTCAGAGGAGAGTGATGAGGGACTTAGGAACATGCTATTGAATACAAGTTGTAGACACAGGGCTGTTTGATCTGGGAGCATCTGGTTTCTGACTTCCCATACTTGAGTGGTTATGATGGGGAAGGAGAAGTAAGCCTGAATTGCTGTCCCAGAGGGGATGACCTGGAATAGTGGGGAGAAGTGGCAGCCAAGTGCGTTAGGATTTTGGCTCTGTGTTAGGAACAATTTCCTGTTAGCGCAGCTTCCTGGTGGAGTGGGCAGTCATGTAAGTTTGTGAGCTTCCTCTCAGGGTCAGGTTCCAACAGAGACTGGAAAGTTCGCTGGTTGGTTTTGCCATAGAGAGAGGGGTGACAAGATTGTTGAAGATCCTTCTACACTTGAGATTCAGAAAAACAAACCCCACTATTCCAAGGACTCAGTTTATGCAAAGTTTCTTGAACACCCAAAGTGTGTAAGAGTCAGGAATAACCCTAGTTCCCTAGTCCCAGTTCAGTGTAAAAGGTTGGAAAATGTTTTTCTCGTGCTGCTTCTCAAGTAGGCCCAGACAGGAACATTCTAATGACTAAAAAGCAGTTGCAATTATCTCACTGACATATCTATTCAGTAAAGCCAGCGCGCTATGGTATAAGAATATATGACTTCTGCCCCGAACAAAATTATTTTCATTTTTAAATGGCAAGGAGTAGTCTTAAATACTCTTTTCTCATGCATGGGGCTCACTAGTGCAACAGAATAATGCCCTGTAAGCTAGAGCTAAGAGAAATCAAGAAACATGGATTGGTTATAGATGGAACTAAAATACTTTCAAGAGAGGCAAATTCTTTTTTTCTTCTCTCTGGGCAAACACAGTGTGATTACTTCTAGGCAGGCCAAAGTAAAGCATTTTCTTATTTTAATACTAAGCTTAAGATAGATTAATATTATCCATTTTCCTTTCTAGAGAATGCTTTTGTCTTGCAAATCTGTTTTAAAACAACACATCAAGTAAAGTACAAGCATCTTTAAAGAGCGCAAAAATAATTTCCCAAGTAAGCAAATAAAACTTTGCACTTCAAATCAGGCCTTGATTCATTAAAAATCTTAAACTTCTCATGAGAAAAATTAACATTTAAACCACTACTGCTTGGCCAAGCACTCCACCACACAAGAATATGAAATATCTCCTCTAAAAAAGTACAAAAAGGACAAAACCACAAATGTGGAACTTCAATTAATTTAAAGCCCCAATCAGCAAAGAATAAATCCTTCGCAGATCTAATTACCAGCGCTCTCGGAAGACCCAGGCCGACCAGCCAATCTTCCCCGTGTTTGAACAGCTTGATGAACTAGGGGACTGATGGATATCAAGTCATTTTGTTTAATTTATAAATGGATTTTCCCCTAATACTTAAATTATCATCAGTACAACACAATGAAAATGGGAACATTCTGAATGCAAAGTCTATAAGAGTCCTGGAAGGAATCCCAATGAGGAATGTCACCTCTGTTCATTCCTCTATACAATTGATCTAATTAAATACTGTGGGTGGAAAGGCAGTTTAAAATGTAGCCATTTCTGTTTTCTTTTTAGCCTTAATTTATCTGTTCACATCTTTCAAGTACCTTCTGATGCCTAAAAAAAAAAAAAAAAAAAAAAGAAACCTAGATTTCTGCAAGTCCCTAATACTTTTAATTCTCCACAAGCTAATATTCAAAAAGTCTCTGCTATAGATTTCTCTGAATAATAAATAAATGCATTACATTTAGCCGTGGTACAAAAGGAATAGAGCTTTCCAAATCTCAACCTTTCCCTCTGGTGATTTGAAAGAGAAACTAGAGGAACAAGTGCCTTCTATATGTATTGTTCCACTGAAATTAGATCTCTAGATTATACCTATTAAAATGTCCCCTTATTTTCAAATCTCTTCCTTATTTAATTACTGCATGGGGCTGAAAGCTGCATGGAATTGTTAAATACTGTTAGGTCCATTTATAGTCTCTTCACGCTTGCGCACAATCTTTTGGCAAAGGTCCTGCCCGCCAACCCACATGTTGGGATTGCAATTCCCACCTGGCTCAGGGGTCTCGGATTGGGAGGAGGAAGATGCTGAGCTGGCTCCATCCTCAGCACTGCCCTGTGAGAGGAGACCCCGCCCAGGCGGGAGCTTCATGCCCAGCTGCTCTGCCATCTCCACGTGGTCCCCAGGGTGGACATAATCAAAGACGCTGCTGCCTGTCAGCTCCACCTAGAGGGAAAAGAGAAAGGGTCAGAGGGAAAGGTGTCACAGGCTTTTCCATGTTCCAGTTTAGTACCACCATGGTGGAGATTCTGAGCAAAAAGGAAACATACTCCAGCCCCAGAAACAATCTGCTTCTAACTCTTCATTCCTAAGTGCTTAAGGATTTTTCAAGTTGCTTTTTTCCCACATGCATTCCTCTAACAATTGTTTAGCCCAGTATTTTTCTCATATTCTGTTGTTTGCATAAAGCCAAAACATTCTGTGAGATGTGGGTGTGTGTGCCTCATGTTCAGCTGTTTTATCCTCACATCATCAAATACTCGCATGTTTGGTGTCAACTGGATGATTGAATTCTATAGTTTTCTTACTGCTAGAAATAGCAGAATAGGGAGGAGTATTCTTTTTCAAATACAGACTTCCAAGATGTGTATTTATACCTATCAGCCTATTTCTATGTAAATTTAAATGGAAGAAGTGCTGCTTACAACTAGATGCAAAGGTATAATATTTTCATTAAATATTGCTCATTAGCTCTGTAATCATGGTGAATTTCCCATACAAAAGAGGTCAGTTGGGGTCTGAAGCAGCCCTTTTTTTCCTGCTGCTATCAGCTTGTTTTACCTTAAATCTAATAAAACACAAATCTCCTTGAGGGCTTTAAAAATGTCTTATTTTGTATATTCTTTGCATTAGGCTGACTCTAAAGGTAAAGAAGGAAGAACAAGTTGCAGAAAGGGTCTCCTGAAATGCAGGCAGTGTCTATTTCAATGCCATTTGACATGGGTGTATCAGGGTCACTTGCCGAGTGAGGGGCCAGAAGGTGGGAAGGGCTGACCTTGTCTCTTCTGATGCTGTAATTCTCCCTTCCTTCTAAGAATAGCAATAATGCGCCTTAAAAAGTGTAGTATAGGTTTTATGCTAGGGAGAGATGTGTCAGTGTCAGAACAAGAAAAAGCTCTTTCCCATATCAGTAATGGGTTTCACATCTGTCTGGAGTTTAAGGTCTTAGACCATGGAAACTGTCAGAAATTCAGATTGTCACAAGTTTCTTGATCATTCTTCAGCGAAGACCCCTTCCTACTTCATTTCCCTTTCCAGTGTATTTTTCAGTCTCCAAATTCCACCCAAGTGCTGGCACTCTTTCTCCTGCCAAGAAAGAGGGCTGGCAGTGGGCAAACTGTCACCGAGAGCATAATACCCAGAGCAATTATTATCCCCAGAACTCCAAGTCCCGATAAAATGATCACATCTACTCCCAGACACCACTTGATTAAAATTTTAACAGGCTACATCTTCAACATCTCTCAATTAACAGAGGTATAGGCAGAAAAATGGGAGGCTAAATTCGGTTTGGTTAATAGCTATTCCTGAAAAAGGCTTGCATAACTTTTACCGAAAATGAGGTACTTTCTCTTTGCTATTAAATTACCCTCTCCTACTGTATTACCTGACTACTGACTATATCATTTTACAATAACTATTTCCATCAGTTGATATTGTTACAGAGCGTAAATCAGGATTCATAAGTGATCAGTTCCTACCCTCTGGGAGGGAGGGATTACATGGAAATAATCCCTTTAATGTGCGCCTTGCCTCTAAGCATTTCACACAGCAATAAATGGGTAAACTGACTTTGAGCAATTAAGAAATTAAATGAAACTAATAAAATGTGTGTTTTAATATTTCTTAATGGTTATTTTGTTTGGGGATTAGTGAGCAGGCACTCTCATTTTGCATGAGTCCAATTGCAGCACTTTGGTAAGTCTGTCACTCTTCTCCAACTCTGTGTCTTGAATACTGGGATGTGCCTTTTGGCACAGACCACAGATTGTGATAAGATGACAACATAGGTGGGAGACAGATTGTTTAGGGGCGCTGGTTACTGCACATTCATGTAAGCCAGTCTTACAGCAAGGAGGAATAAACCCCTATCCTTATAGCTTGATCTGCTTGGATCCCCAAGCATTTCCTTTCCATAAAATAATATCGAGTCTAGACACAGAGAGCAAGACACAGAGCGCATTCTAGCAGAGTGAGGACTTCCTCCTGCAGTGACCTCAGGAGATCCTCCACCAAGAGGATCCCCAAAGCTTAACATTGCATGACAGCTTGACACTAAGAATGTAACCCTAAGGTGGTCTTCATGTGTATACTGGAGTCAAGGTCGCATCATGTAGGTAAAAACACTCCTTGCAATCATCACCTGGCTTAGCGAAATCAGAATGTTTTCCTCCCCTGCTGTGTGACCTTGGACATTGATTCAGCCTCTGTGTGTGTCAATTTTCTAATCTGAAAGTAGCTGTGCTATCGCTCCATAGGACTCTGGGTCATAACCACTGTCATACCGTGTTCCATGTGGATGACACTTCCTTATCTGCCACTTCCTGGGAATAGTGCAAGGCAGTGAAGGGCCTGGGATGAGCTTAAGACCTACTTTCTTTATTGTCTAATTTTAAAAATTGATTTATTTATGCATACAAGAACTGGGGTACAGGTCAGAGGAGCGGGGGGGTGAGGATTCACCAGAAACAGAGTGGGGAACAGAACAGGCAGATGGACTGAAACACACTGACTAGTGAAACCAGAAGGGGAAATAACTGTGAACTAGCACTACTGCTCTGGTCTTTCATTTCCGGTGGGTAAGACATACAGGCACGTATACTCATAGGGAACTTGGTGAGTTGTTTTAGGGTTTGTGTGTTACCCTGGCATCAGTTGAATCAGTAGGAGTGATGTAAGCTTTGTGCCTCAACCAACAATAGCAATAGCAGCAGCCACGTACACTATAGCAGGTACTTTCTGTAGAGTTGTGCTCATAATAATCTTGAACTGGTATGATTATCCCCAAGTCAGAAGATTTTATAGAAGAACCTGAACACTAGAAAAGGCCAATGGCAGAGGTAAAATTTGGGTCAAAGCCTGCTTGACTCAAACTACTACTTATTAATATGTTTGCAGTCAGAGAGGCTGAGTGGGAAACTCTGAGCTCAGCCATTTTTTAAGATTCACTTTTATTTGAGAGAAAACAATGAAAACTATGGAGGGAGGAGACTGAGGCAGGCAGCCTTGCCAGTCCCCTGGGCTAAGTATGCTTTGCCACTGGACTCTGGCCTAAAGAAGGAGCTAGAACAGGTGTACTAAACTGAAATGGATATGGGGTAGAAAGAAGTTTATTATGAACCTTGAGTCATTATCATATCTTCTATTGATCTATTACTTACAACATTTCTTTTACCACTTTGAGGTATAAGATTTTCAAACTAGAAGAGATGTTAATATTTAACAGGTAAAAATTTTATGGTTCTGAGTAGATAAAATGCTTGCTCATGTTCACCCAGCTCTTTAGTGGTAGAAGCAAGGCTGTAAGCCCATGTGGGTACTTTTCAGCTTACTAATTTTCCAACTACTCTTTGATTTTTTTTTTCTCTTAAGAAGACTGACAAGGTAGGCCAAGCTAGAACTCACCAGCCTAGAAGATTCTGTGCCTCAAAATAGATTGTAAAAAACCAAGACTTTTTATCTTACTTGATGAACAGACATTATTGTGTCTCAACTTGATGTAGAAAAAAATACAGCTCCAGTTCAGCATTCCTCTAGTTAAGGAGATACACCCTGAACTCTTAGTTATCTACAGCTCTATCAAAACTTTTGAGCACTGAGAAGTTGGACTCACTAGTATCTTGTACCTAGTGTTGTGTTTGTGGTAATACAAATGTTTCTTGAATTAATAAGACTTTTTGAGGTCTGAGAAAAAATTACTCTACCTGTGCTTGATTAGGATAAGATTGTTTTTTTTATATCCTTTATATCATTATTAGCACATCATTTACTCTGTGAAACGAGTTATGATATAGTTTCATACTCATTCATTTCCAAAATGTATTTGTCATATTCACTGAGAGCTGTGCTGCCTTCTACAGAACCCAACTGAGTGAATCTGAAGATAGAGCTGTATAAATTCTGGGAAAGAACAGATTTTTTAAGAGAACAGATTTTTAAGAAACTCTTTAAAATAATAGTGACAGTTTTTCCATAATGGTTTCATCACCTAATCAATGGCAGGGCTGTATTTAGTTGCTTAATTTCCAATATTCATACCCCTATGTCCTCATTATCTGAATTTCACAAAGTTTTAAAAATTATTCTTAGCTAAATTTCTACTTATTGAAAAGATAAATTTTGATATTGATTACTGGCCACATGTGTAATCATTAATTAGGATGTGCATAGTCAAAAGGCAGCTTTTCCGCCTCTGAAAATGTTTTCTTCTGATTGGTGTGAACTTCGTTATGTGAGAACAACTTCATTTTATAGTAAACCCAATCACTTTATGTGATGGTTTAAAAGGCAAACCAGCCCCACACCAACTATGTTTTGCTTATTAAACTAAAGAACCAGAGACAATACATTGTCTCCCCAGCATCGAAGGAGACTGTCAGCCTTGCTTGCTTGGTTCACTTCATTCCTGAGAAATTGCTTGGTATATCAGCAATTGTATATTGCTTCAACTCCTTTCCCTCTGCCTTTCTCTACCCAATGCTACCATGCTAACTCCATGACAAACAAAAGCCAGTAGTGCCGTCCACACACCGTCAAGCTAAACCTCACAGCTTTCCTTACTCAACTTTATTTCACATTCTGTTCGCTTGCATGTAATTTGCACACTAGACACAGTTGATTTGGTAACTCTGAAATTTACTGGAAAAAATGTAAATATATTATACAGTGGTTCGAGTTGACTTTTCCATGTCAGGTCATTGTACCCTGCTGGCAGATAGGATGGGGGACTAATTTGTCTTTTCATACATCAGGCAAGCATGTCAATAGCCTCTGCTTGGCCCCCCGTGGTGAGCAAATACTTTTTAACTACAGCAATGTACTAACAGTGCAACTCATTGAATTTTGTGCTCCTTTGATTGAAAGGGTTTGGTACAAATGAGGAACAGGCAGTAATGTTGCAAGTCATCTCCACACTGCAACAGTTTAAGAGGATACTTTTTAAAAGAAAGACAACAAAGCCTAAATTTGTTTCTTTCAGAAATAGTTCCCTTTTAGCAATAATATAAGGTTCATTTTTAATACATAGAAAAGGTAATTGGAAACCTGCCATCTCAGGAAGAATTTTCTAAACCTTTTGGGAGATTTTTTTTTTTTTGAGATTTCTTGATGGCCTTGCGATTACGGAGTAGAGGAGAATGCTACTGGCTAACCTCTTTCCCACCAGTCCTTTTGCAGCCAGTCTCCACTCCCACAGGGAGGCCAGCGGTATCAGGAGAGGCCATGTCTGAGGACTACAGTGGTGGCAAGTGCCCTGCAAATTGAAGTCCTAGGTTAGGCTTTAAGATCTACCAAGAGACCTCAACATACCAGTTAGAAAATCCTGACCCAGGATAAGAAGGAAATTCTTTCTAACGTGGCAGGTTAGGATTTGTAGTTTTGGGGGGTCACATGTATGTTATTGAAGGATAATAAAGTGATAAAAGAATAAAATATAATAAGATGTGATAGCTTGATTAGCATAGGTTTTCTTTGGATTTACTGGTATCTTAATGCCATCTTCATAACTTCCTACGTATTGCAGAGCTCTACTGAATATTTATGAACTGTTTTGACAGAAACTTGATGTTCTTTACTGCTCTGTCTCATTCTATGTATTTGCTGACTTATCTGAAGAAAAACGCATAAAAGCATTGGGTCTTTTACAGAAATACGTGTATAAATTAGTAGAACAAGAAGAAAGGTTTTATATAAGAACGATGAGGCAGAATGAAAAATCCTTCCAATGTCATCAAATAAGAAAACGAATCCACTCTCTTCTTACAGATATGTTAACAGAGCTTTCCCTTAGAAGAATTTGAGCTTAAAAGATACCATATCATGTGTTTATTCTATCTTCAGAAATAAACATTTCGACTCCTTTGGGAATCTTAAGGCCAAGTACTTTTTTGTTTTATACACACACACACTTTTCTGTAACCCCTGCAGTGTCTGAGTTGAGAATTTGCAACCACAGTATCCAAAGAGATATACCAGAAAACCAGTTCTGAACTTTGACTAGTAAGTACTAGAAGATAATCCTAGTCAATATCCTTCCTTTCAGAGATGTAACAGAAAAGGGTAGGCTTGTAGAGAAATGGCGCAAAAGAGGAAGAACAAATTAGATAGTGATTCAAACTTAGGCACAGTTATTTGGAATAGTTGTCCACCTTTATGAATATCATTCCCAATAGCTGAATTGACCAAACAATAATCAGCACTGATTGCTATACACTCAAAAGTGTTATATGGGTCATGACCTAGACTTAGATTCCAATTGGGCATCTTTAAATATTCTGTAAATAGTCTCTACATAAAATCGACAAGCAGGAAAAAAAAATAGGGAAGACTTCAAAGCTTAAGAAATTATATGGCCTATTTCGTTTTTTAAAATTGTGATCATGGTTCAGGTATTTCTCCATCACCACACATTATGGAAGCAGTGGTTTTAGGATCATTTTGATATTTCAATATCCTTCCCTTTTCATTAAGAGAAGCCAGTTAAAAGAAGAGCCTAATGCCTTAAATACTGAGGGGACATTACATGACAGGAATGAGCCCAGGGATTTGTGAAAGTGACTAAATCAAAAAATTTTAGAACCTTGCTTTACAAGGTTACTGTAGTTTTGAAGTTTTAAAGTATCTGTAGGACAGGAAAGGCCAACTTTTTAGTATTTATCATAGTGCTAGGAAGGAAAAAAAGGATGCAACTGGAGGTTACATTACAGTTAAAAAGTGAAATGATGCCAAGCAAGCAGCAGTAACAATCTTAAACTAAAGTAAAGTCAATCTCCCTTCTCTGAAGATCAAATGAATAGTAAGATGTCACTTTCAAAGCTTCTTCATTACCTTGGTACTAAGGAGACCAATCAACATAAAATACTTGATATTGGCATAGTTAATCCATTATCCTCAAATTTTACATGGTTCAATATTTGTCATTTAAATCTGGATACACATTGAGCTGCATGTTAAGCATAACCAGACTTCAGTATCAACATACCTCAATTTGGTTTAATTGTTTTTGTTCTCATAGTATTTGTTTTTGTCCTCCTTTTCTTTTTGGTCATGTGAAAAAAAATGGAAAACACTTGTAAGTTAGGATTGAAATTTAAATCTTCTCCTGATTGTGAATATCCACTTTATTTCAAGGGATGTAATTTAATAAGGAGATCAGTAATAATTTTGGGGTCAATCTTTCCAGTTTTTAAAAGTTACACAGGGTATTTTATTCTAGTCACAGGAAGCCAATATGGATTATATGACTGAAATTTTGGGGTATGTTTAGTACACACAATAACAGAATTAGTCATTTATGATTGTCTTAAAGGGGCTGCTCTAGGATGGAAGATTAGCAACATTAGCCCTCACCCGGAGCTAAATCAAATATTTAAGAGATACTGTTGAGAGAAGAACAAACACAAAAATAAACCCAGAGGTAATTTGCCTGTATACCTGGAGTTCTTAAGAAAAAGCAAGACAAAGATTGGGGGGACCTTGTTCAATGGACATCTTCGTTTCTCAAATTGGAGCATTTCATCAATGCTGTAGCTGTTCTACTTGAAAGAGCCGGCTCTCCTCCCCCATGTCATGTGATAGACCTTGAAAAACCTCACCCAAGAAAACCACAAGGGGTGAGAAAATATTTAGTAGAAGTGGATGGTGAGCCTGCATCAAGAAATTAGTTTGGGAGTTAATAACCAAGGTTGTGGTGAATTACTGGTCCCCTAGAACTTTACCTGTTTATGTTTAGCATGTCTTGGGAACTTCCTGAAAGGCACGTGGACACCATGGATCTAGTGTATAATTTATCCCCAGTGAATTACCATAAAAAAAGGCCTAAAGCTCTTCTATTTTATTTTTGCTGTTGTAACTACCAACTGCAGTAGTGTTTGAGGTTATTTTCTACGAAGCAAGTCAATACCCTGAGCACTCTCTAGGTGCTATTTTAAAAGAATAAGTTAAATTCACAACTGCTTAATAACAGGCTGTGAGTTAGTCTTGTTAGAATAGGGAATGTAAATAGAACTGGCAAGTAGAGAAAATGAGTCAAAAGAAATGACTCATTTCAGAGGGTAAAAGTAGCACTGTGTTTCTGAAGCTATTTAGGGGGCTGAAGGAAGAGCAAATCCTTTGGGGATCTCATAAATTCTGTTTCAACAGAAAAAGAAATGCCCTGATAATACACATATAATTTGGCTTTTTATTTCAGACACCCTAGCAGTTTATCCATGAAAATTCTCTAGAGCTATACTGTTCAATATGGCAGCCACCTATGGATGTCGAGTACTTGAACATTTTGTGTTTTAAAATACAAAATATTTTCAGCACAAAAGTTAAAAGGAAGTGAAATCTTCTATTTTATATTGATTAAATATTAAAATCAGTCTCATTTGAATATGATTACTAGAAAGTTTAAACCTCCACATGCAATTTCTAATAAATTTCTGTTGGACAGAGCTGCTTTAGAATAATAGAATCCCTATAGAAGGATGTGAAACATTTGAATACATAATGTCATAAGATGACATTAAAAGGAAGATGTGTAAGAGAATAAAACAATAATAGGATATCTTTAGAATAAAAGGATTGGGTTCTTAGATTTAATCTATAATTCAATTAAAAGATTTTAGAAGGTTTTAGCCAGATATTTATCAATAATTTGTTTTCTGTCAGACACTGAATTCAGATTGTTAGGGCTAAAAAGAAACATTAAAACTCAGCACCTGTCTCCAAGTAGGCTTTATTCCTCTTTGGAGAAATGTGACAAACATAAAGCTAAATATATAACAGCATAATGTGATAAATGGTTAGTTTGTGATATGAATATTCTAGTGTACTCCCTCTCAAATCTCTCAAGATTCCTTGGGGATTTTCTTATGGGTTACCAGAGATGCTAGCTCCATAGATATGGTGGAGAGGGCAAGATTATGTGTTTGTAAGGAGGTTTTAGATGATCCTGTAATTTTAGTCCATGGCCTACACTGGGTAGCTGATATGGATGAGTCTAGAGGTGACTATGAACCACAAGTGTCTGAGAGGTCAGCTCACATACTGGTTTCATAGAGAAGAGCATGAGAAAGAACAGGTGGCTTGGATGAAAAGATGGAAGTGATCCAAGACACAAGAGGGTTCTAATTATGCTGGAATTAATAGGATGGGTTCCACTGCTTTTTGGTTAAGCTAGAACTTAGGGAAAGTATTAGGCAAAGACCCAGTGAACACTAAGTGATTGATTTTGACTCTAGAGGATGGGTTTATGTAAGTTTTCACTAAAACCTTCCTTTAAAAAATGGGTTCACAGCTTCAATAAATCACGTATAAGAAATCTCATACCTTCTTTTTCTTCTCAAATGTATCTCAGTGACAATTCTCTCCCAAAACCTAGCCTAGAATAATTGCCACACTTGGAATTTACTTCTTATACTACATATTGAAGCTCTGGATCAAGGATTCTCATCTCATGTATGCCCAAACATGGCGCACTCAAATCATGTGTGCCTATCATGCATGGTATAGTTTTTAATCAGTCCCTTCTACATTGTACTTGACCATGAACCCAGCAGCAGAGATGTTGCCCAGCTTCTAAGATATGCAAAAAGACCTCAAGATGAGCCACTGCTTATTGTTAGACAACCAAAAACCTTAAGGTGTGTGACTGATGATCCTAAAACCAAATGCTTTGGCTATTTACAGAATTCCATGTCAATTAGAGATGGTGGCATGGCTAAAGACATTTCCAAAGTATTGCTCTAGGTTGTGAACCTACAAGCACTCATAGTAAACATTACTTCCAGAGGAAACATTTTGGTATGCTAGAAATTGGTGAGACAAGTCCCCTGCAGTGTGGTACTTTACTGATTTTAACTAAATGTACCAATTAATTTGATAAGCTTTATATATAGTCATCAAAATCTTCCAGATTTACTGTACCCCATCAGTTTTGCTTTATAAATCAATAGAAGGACAGATACTATATTGGTTAAGAAAGGTTGGGGGGGTGGGTGGGAAGAGAGTGGTAAAAACTTATCAAAAGTAAAATTGGATTAAGAGTCAATCAAAATCCAACTGTGAATTTATCATTTCAATGAATTTCAATGAATGGTTTAAAATCTGTTTGAAATCTATTTGAAAATGAATATGTAATAATATAGACATATCTCCTTTTCAAAGCCAGTATTGTCAGATGTATTCTGAGCATTATAATTCATGAACAGAGTAGATGACTATTTGAAAAGTATTAAAATGAGCTGACTTTTCAATACAAGTGTCTTCACAATAAGTTTTTCTATTCTGGGCAATTCAGAAATGTAGACAATTGTGCTAGAAAAATAATATGTATTGTAATATTCATTGTACAGTAGTAGTGTAGTAAGTGGCAATTCTGGACATTACAAGAGACACAAGGATTATTTTCTGTGATTGCACAGAGAATACTTGGATTTCTTGTGAAGGTTTTGCATTGGAAATGAGATTCATCAGTCTGAACGGGGCAGGGTTAGAGCCCTTAGCAACATGCTTATTTTGTAGAAGGTCACTCAATAATAACTTCCTCTGCCCTCCAAGCTTATTAAGACTGACTGGCATATATTAATGAAAACACCTGATTCTCCAACCATAAAACCCAGACAAAGACTTTATTTTAATATTAAGGAAGGAACCCTTAATTAGCAGGGTTTCAAAAATGTCAGCTTCTTCTATTAGCTGTTCTGGTCCATCAAAGCCATAATCCCTACTGTCAAATTTCATCACATGATAGACAGTTTGCTGGCTGTTTTTTTTTTTTTTCCCTTAACTGATCATACTGACTGAAGCTTTTTTAAAAATTTTTATTTTGCTATCACATTTAACAACTCATTGTACATTTGCCTGTTACACTCTTGATTTTACTGCTTTCAAAGAGTCTTAGCACATGTCAGCTGAAAAGGGTGGGGGGAGGACATTGCAGAAACACAAGTATTACGTGTGAATACATATGCATTCCAAGGCATATGATTAAGGATTCTTGGAAGACCTAGACTTGCTTATATTGATTGCCTTCATGAGTTTTCTGTGTCCCGAAAACACAGACAAATAAAAACAATCCCATAGATGATCTTTTTTTATTTTGATGTGTCAAGGAGAAGTGGGAAATATCTGAAGAGGAACCCACGATTTTTAAGATAAACATGTGTCACCATTAACATACCTGCCTGTTGCAAGGAATTCATTAAACATCTATGGCTTTGCATTGTTGGTCAGGAAAGAGAGAGAATGACTTACAGAGCAGGACAGAATAAATGCATAGCTCAAAGTATTTGTGGTTAAACCTGATCCAAAATGTTTACTGCTGATTAAATCCTTTTGCAAATTGAAAATTTTATGCTGTCTACACCAAGATAAATACAAAACACACACATAAAAATAAAAATAATAATAATGACTCAAGGATTTCATGAGCAACTTTCATGAAGCCTCAGCTGTAGCTCTTTCTTTATCCATAAAAGAACACAGAAGCCTCAAGGGCAACAGTTTCAGTGTTTAGGAATGAGCTATGACAAATAAAACCTGGAGAATGAACTCATAGAGATGGCTTGGACTTGGCAGACTGAACTGCCTGAGGCTGGTGAGCTCATATCCCTTCTCTTTAATGAGGATCAGGGACTTATCAGAGAACACCATTTTCTTAGTTTACCCATTGGGTATCACTGAAGCAATGGCCAAACTGCGTCCATTTTTCTTAGCAACCAGGTGTTTATTTTCCCCCTTTTTACTTGAGCATTTTTTTTTCCTCCTAGACTCCAGGCCAGAAAAGGTTATCCCTCTTGTAATTTTACAAACATCTTTTACTTATTTCATCCATTTCTTCCATGTGAAACAACCCAACTCCTCTCTGAGCTTTAAGAGCACTGCCTGGAAGGAGCTAGGGTGATCGCAAATCCCCAAACAAAACATTCAGGAGTTTTTATTTTCAGTGAAGTTCACTATTCTTTTATGCCTGGGAAGACTTTATTTCTCCCATTGACTGTTTCTTTGATTTTTTTCAACATCTATTCTCCTGTCTTAACAGTTCAACATAACCACAGACAAAAAAACAAAGCCAGGTAATCTCAATTTCAACTCACTAATGAGTCATTATGACTCTAATGCATTTTTTTTCCTTCTTAGATGAAATAGAGGTTATTGAAGGTGAGTTTTCTGGTAACCTATCAGCTGAATTTATAGCCAGCCTATTCCATACTATCTAATGGCTATATGTGCCTGTCCACCATTACTATTAAGTCTCTTGTTCTAATTTTAACTGCATCATTTAGAAATGAAGTCCTACATTTGAGTCTGATGAGTTCCTGCCTTTTCTGCTGAACATTTAAAAGGGCACCTCACAGGATAACTACATAAGGTGGTATATTACTTGGACTAGAAATTTGGGATCATCATATCCAGTTTTACAGTTAATGGTATAGGCAAAGTGGGCTATGTTTAGGGAGGTTTTCTATAGTTTACTTTTGCATGTTCTTAATGGAAAATATTGGTAATAATATGTTCTAGTGGTGATTTGAGATTGAAACCACTACCTGTGCTGGCCAAATGATGCCTAACTAAAAAGTGCAGATAATACTGGTGTCCTACTTTACTGTTGTCAAAATTAATGTGTGCAATGTGCCAAGCAAAGCATAAGGCATCTATTAAGTGATCGCTGCTGTGTGTAACCATTTACTGTAAACTTCCCAAGGGCAGAAGTCATATCTGTCTAATTCACTGTTACAACCCCTGGTACCTTGTAGGCCTCCCATATATATTAATCAAACGAATGAATTTGAACATGTGAATAATAAATGACATTATAATCTGTTGAGAAATGAACTGGTTCAGAAGGGTTTGGTTAAGTGTTTGAGGTCCCAAAGTTATATGGTGGCTTATTGATTATGCTTACCCATTCATTTCATTAACAGAAACCCCATGCTTAGGCTATCAGATATGATCTCCTGAGATTTAACAGTCAAAAATGTCCGCAACCATCAGGAATGCAACAAAGGCAGGTGGCCTTGATTCAGAAACAAATTAATGAACTATAGTAAGTGGGGACGATCATGAGATTCATGTTGAATAGAAAGAGAGCTATCCTAGACCATTTCTGGGATCACAGGTCCTTTGAAACTGATGTAAAGTTAGTCTGTCTCCACAATTTCTCCATAACTTTGCAGAGAACTTGGGGTGTGGAGTCATAGATTCTGAGCCCACTTGTGGGATCCAATTAGAGGAGACCCTGGGATAACTCTGACGCATTTCACAGAATGTGATTCTGTGGATTCACTGGTCTTTCAAGGGTTAGCTTAAAAAACAGCATTTTGTTGTTAAAAATAACATGAGAACTACAGTCCTAGATGTCTCACACTACAGTACCTCAGGCAATATTGAATCAACATTTTGAAATAGAAGATTCAGCAATACAAAGACCACATAAATGAAGGTTGTATTATTAATGTAAAAAGACATACTAGGATCCACTAGTTTATGCATAAACCTGAGAACAAAGATCTCTTTCTGACTCCTCCCTCATTACTACTAATTTTGGAATGAGGATGAACAAGTCACTGTAACTTTTTGGTCTTTCTATTTACTTGACAAGACAATCTGCTTCTTATGATGATGCAAGAGAGTAAGTTAGAGAACACCCATAAAATGTCCTTATGTCCATTAAAACTTCTCCATTTAAACAATGTCTATTTATATAAGTGTGGAAAAGCAAAGGTGAAATAAAGTGACAGAGGAAAGTTACATGAGACTTGATGACTTTTCAAGTTCAGGAACAAGAAAGTAGTGGAGTTGGTATCCCAGAAAATCAATACCTAAGGTTTGCAGCTTTGAGGATCAAGCCATTGTAGGAAGAGGCAATGGTTAGAAAAGTCAGCATTTCTGTCACCTCCTGCAGTCAATTTGCCATCCTCATCTGGAAGGGAATGTGCCCACTGATTGAGATGCACCCTTGCCCCACACCCCAACTATAAAGGTAACACTAACATCTTTTTACATAATGCACATAACGAATGCTCTAATATTTGGATAATTTTATGTAAGAATATATATTTGTGGGGACTAGCCTTGTGATCAGAAGGGTGTTCAGGAATGGGGCCCGGAAAAAGATTAATATAGAGTTCGATGACATAGTTACTGACTCTCGTTCTCTCTTCCCCTTTCATAAAACTATTAAAATTTTCTCTTACAAGGTTTCATTCTCTCCAGTCTAGAAATGACTTGTTCCAGGAACTGAATATCCTGGGACTCAGGCTTGCTAGATGCAGTGATATCTTTAGTTTTCCAGGTACCTAGCACTGTGTTCATTGACTCTTTGTTGATTTGACTCAAAATGATGCTTTCAGAATGTGTTCTTGTTGCCTCACTGGAATCCTGGGTGGATATTGTTAGGCTGAAGCACTAAGATCCTGAATGTGGGTGACATGTCAGAGTTTCACAGCTGCATCGGCTGCAGAACTAGGCTAAGAAATCAATCAGTTCTGCCTCAAATTCCAGTGTTTTTCTGGGATATTGCTTTGAGAAGAGACAGGGTTACATGATGACTTGAGTTGGAAAGGCCCAGGTTTGAATCCAGGTATGTTAATGTCTGTGTGTCCTCGAAGAGATGATTTAACTTGCCAAGCCTCTATTTTCTCATCTATGAAATGGAGATTTTGCTACTTATTCAGGGTTGTTGAGAAATGTGGAAGTGATAAGAGCAATATGCTTAGCCTTATAGTAAGTGTTAATAAATGGTAGCTACAACAGCCCCTGTGATTACCTGCGCACGCTCTTCTGCTCCAAACAGACTTGATAAGAGAAACTAAAACAATCTACACAGCACAGTACTTGGTTTTTCCTATTATTTAGGAAATCCCCAACCTGTTCATGTTATGTTTTCAATCTATCTTAACTGCAATCTTCTTCAAGTATATCTACTTGTGAAAACAGTCTTATTAAACAGTGAAAAGCTGATACTATGTTTACTTTTCACCTCATTAGTAAGTGAGTATGAACAGGATCAAGGAGGGAGCAAGCTTTGAAATGCAGTGGGGCAGGACCACTGAGTGAGAAAACCAGTGGTGTCAGAATGCAGACGACATTCTTGGAACTGCTGCCATAATTTACTTCTACTTCGAATGATGAGAAATAGGATGTGATACTTAGTTTTGGATAGTAGACTGTATGAAAACTGCATGCCTTTTACTCAACTTTGTGGTCTTTTAGGACCACAAGACGAAAAGCTGAGACTGGCTATGTTGGAGATAACATGAGGAGAGTTAGCTAGGGACTCCTTGCAACCTAGTACTCTTCTAAAAAGATGACTGCTGTAAAAAGCAAACAAGAACAAATCATAAACTAAATGGAAAAGGACTCTTCTGGTTTTTTGAGTCCCCTGCATCCTTTTGTGTGGCTGACTTAACATCTCTAGTTCTAGTGGTATTTGTACAAATCTAGTAACATGCACACAGCGCTCTTCTCACTTTGTCACATATTTTGGCTTTCATATATTCAGATGAGGATATTGTAAATGTGCTGTTAAGTGTTTACATGAGTTTTCTGCTACTAGTTGGCAGGTTATTCACCTACCCTGTTATGTAAAAGATTTCTCGAAGCCATGTGCATACTTGGATTTATCTGGGGGAAAGCGAAAGAGTTGAGATGACTTCCTATGAAGCAAATAATGCAAAATGAACTAGGAAAGTGATAAGGAAAACACTTGTGTCAGTTTTATTTTATGTCCTTTTTAGCCTGAGCAGGTCAGGATCTATTTTGGAGAATTCAGACACATAAAAGCGATGAGCTGGAGTATGCTGTGCAGGTAGCTGAGAGAGTTGGGTCCCAGTCTCAGCTTTGAGACTAACTCACTGTGTGAGTGTAGGGGATTATTTATTTTCTCTAGGTTTAGTATTTTAATGTAGAAAAGGAAGACACAGTTCAAAATATAGCTTATCTACCCTGCTTCTTTGAACTTGATCTTTCTCATCTTTAAAATGGAGCTGTATCTATCTTGCAAGATGTTTTGTAGACTAAGTGAGATTATATGCATAAATCATCCACAGCAGTGGCCAGAGGGCAGATGTATTAGTTTTTCTCCCTTCTGCCACTTTAAGTCTCTTCCAAGTTAGAATACATTGGGATAATCTGAACTGTGTGCTGATTTTCACTAGCATTGTTAACAAATAAGGCTATATTTGCAAGGGGAATGGCAGATAGCCATTTCCTGTGACTTGACTCATGAGTTTTAGAATTGAGGTCAAACTGACTCTCATTTACCCAGTGCTAAAAGAAGGCCCATATTTGAAATTTTTCAATCAATAATTGACTGGTCAGCAGCATGGGGCATACAGCTATATTTTCGATAGCAAATGGTTTATATTCTTTGAACTTAAAGACAGGTAATATCTAAAAAGTTTAAATGCCCCTTATTATAATAATGTGTGTTTACTTAGAGCTTAAATCCAAATCATGGAAGTGATGCTAATAACCCTTACTTTTCCCCTCTACTTGAAAAAGGTTATAACCTAACAGGACTAACTTTTGATCTTAGAGAGTGAACTGAAATATGTCTAAACTACAGGGAAGTTTGTTAACCCTGGCAAATTCAGGGTCAGTGTAGCAGAATTAATACAATGTCAATTTTTCTTTGTGTCTCTAACAGTTTCCTATTATCCTGATAAGTGGGTAGCCATTTCACTTTCTATTGATACAGCTGTGAAAAAGAATTAGATTTCAACACTTATGTAACTGAGATTAATTGATTGATTAGATTATTAATTAAATATTCCATTAAATTTTCTTTTAAAAAAGTGGCTTAGGATTGTGGATTCCCTAAGGTTTTTTTCCTAACCCATGGAAGAATAAACAAGGAAATGCATAACTAAACATTGTATCTTATCTTTGAGAGATAATTAAGCAAGCAGATATATTGCTATGTAGAAAATTTACTCACTGCTGGCTGACTGTCTTACTACTTTATCCTCTCTCTCGGTACAAGGTAAACAGACTTTTCTCCTTTGTGGACAAATAAGAGAAATCAGTGAGCTGCTAGGAAAATTATTTGGGTATCACTGAGGTAGGCCCATGTCTCTCTACACAATAACCAGGCTGCTGTAGTTGGGAATAAAATAGTTTACCTAAAACTTCCAATCATGCAGTGTTTTAAGGATCTGTGGAAAAATAAAAACAGCAAGTGGCCTTTCAGGTAACCCATAATTAAAAGCAATTTTGAGCTGTCTTTTCAGGGAATCTACCCAGGGGAAGTATTTGCTACCTGTTTGACCTTCACGATTGTGAGTCCTTGGCAGTGTCAACGACCCTCTGAACTGAATTCAAAACTAATCTCTGACAGAAAAAGAGAAACAGAATTCATGCAAATCATATTAATTCCAACATTTCCCCAGTGAGCTGGGTATAAACTACAGCCTAATTAAATATTTTTTAACGATGTGAGTAATTTTTGCCAAGGGGCGGATTCAGGGGAAAATTTAATATGAGATCACAAAAGCTGTTCCCAGCGTTGATTCTGTAAATTAATGACTATCTGCCTTATGATAAAAACATGCTGCCAAGAATGAAAATGAAGTCGGCAAAGCTTGCTCTATTTGTCTAACAACCAAATATACAGACTGCAAAACTTTAAAGGCAATGGGAAATTTCCATTGTGTTTGTGTGAGAGACTCAGGATAAAGATGCACCAAGCTGACAACCCAATAACCAGCTTTATGGCACTGTCAGCAATATGGGGCCATTTGCAAGTAGTTGTCGCTGTGGTCCAGAGACTTATTTGAAAGCAGCTTAGTTAAGAAATTATATGCAACTTGTTTCCAAAAGAGATTCAAGGTGGCTCACAATATGAAGCTCACGCAACTCTAAAGCCAAAAAGGAAGGTCAGAAAGATATCAGGGGCAAGTACTCAATTACGTGGTACAAATGTTGCTGGCATTACAGCTCTATGGATTCCTTCCTCAGACTGACCATTTCCACACCCATCTTGATCCTCAGGGCAGTTCATTCTAGAAACCTGAATTGGATTGCTGTCCAAGGTCATGGGGGTGAAAAATGGCAGTGCATACAGCAAACCAGGGGATGATGTCAACACAGCCCTGGGCAGCCCACTGCATCTAAATCTATAAATGGCAGTGGACAAAAGGTGGCCTGGTAGATAAGCCTTTTATTGTCTGCTTAGGTCCCATTTGAGAATGGAGCTTCCTTCGCCTTCAGACTCTTGTTTTAGGAAGCATTTTGACATTTAAAAAAAAAAAGAACAACCCAGCTTGGTATATGTTGCAGAAAAGGAGGGCATGGTGCCTGAATCAAAGCCAGGGAAAAGTCCCTCATCTCACTTTGCTCTGTGAGGGCAACCCGCTTCTAATGACTCCTGTAGTTAACATCCAGAAGTTGCCGGCGGTTCCCCGTGACAGATGACTTGGGTTCTGCTGGCCCCTGGTCATCAGGCCAGTCCATTGCAAGGGTTTTAGGAGCTATATTTATTTAAATTTCTGTCGGTGCCCAGCGATGGAGATTGAATTTACAGTCTTTCAATTAGAAGGTCATCTGAGCTAACTAGTGCACCACTGCCTCATTATAATCATAAAATTAGTGAGAAAAAACTGGCATGAATAATATGGAAACACTGGTTTCAAAGGTGAAAAGGTGGTATTTCCTCAGGTGACAGCAGAAGAGAATGCAACGGCATGCTCTTGATCATTAAATATTCCCTTTCAGAGCAAAGAAAAGCCCTTGAAACCCATTACAAAGAAATATAAAGCAGGTAAGATAATTTTATGAGCATATATTCAAATAAATACTCAGTGACTCTCCTTACTGAGAGATGTTTCCTATTGCTGCAAATTAAATACAGATAAAAGACTCTTGCACATCTCCAAAGCTTAGCTTTTGATGTTTAACTGTAATTTGTCAAAAATCTGAGTTGATCGTCAGTGAACAATTCATAGTGAAATGAGAGCAATGCAGGCTAGGCTGCGGCGGTGGCTAACGGCTGGTTGTTCAGGTTGCTGACTGCGTGCCAAACTTTATCACCTTGAAGCTGTGAAGTGGCCGTTACCAGCAGAAGTGCTGTGTACCACTTAGTATGTTTGTATACTAGGAAATGCTGTTTTTTTAAATCTCAGAGAAAGGAAAATAAAACCACCCAAAGCAGTTCAATCCAAAAAGAGGGCATAAGCCCCAAAGTCATACTTTCTGAGCATTTCTAGCTACCTGTTTTCTCATCTACTCTTCACAATGACCTTGTGAGAAGGGGCTATTGGTATCTTTGACTTATGGATGAGGTGGTAGAGGCTGAGGGACAGGGCACCATTCTCCTAACTTGAAACTGGGAATAAATGACAGAGCCCTGACCTCCAGGGCCATACTCCTTTTTTGACAGAATTTGTATTCTGATTCTGTTCCATTAATTGATATAGTGCTTATTTTAAGTACATTTCAATTTCCTTTACCTGGAGAGAGATTCTAGAGGGACTTTCTTAATAATAAAAAATATAACAACTTAAGGAGTTGGATCCAGGGAGAAAAGAATGCCTGAACACTGAATTCAATAGCTAACCTTGGCCATCCAGCCATGGAAGGTGCGTCCTTGGGTGTGTGAAGTGGCCAGGATGAATAAGACCAGTTGCTCTCTGCTCCTGGAGAAGTGGTCCTGCGGGCAACAAACTGAGGCGAAGTAGCATGCAGGAACCTCAACAGAGGTGAACTGCAGTGGCATAAGGATAAAGGGGACATGGTGTGGAATAGGGCTCTGAATTAGTGCAGAAAAGATAGCAACAAAGCCCAACAGTCTAAGTTGTGGAAGAAACAATGGTTTCTGCACAGGGTCTTACAGTCAAGGTCAGAAAGAGAGAGGGATTAGACCTGTCTGCTGGAAAAGAAGAGGGAGTAAGTGTGGTCTCTGGTGTGGTCCTCCCTTTGCGTTCGACCTGCTTTTCCTGTTCTCCTTCCTAGCTTTCCTTGCTCCCCTTCCTCCTCTCATCTCAGTGCAGGTGGCTGGCATCCTCAACCCTGCTTAAAAGCTATTGGCTCTGACCTGGGTATTGCTCCTGCAGGAACAAGGACCGAGCCTTCTCCAAGTATGCAGAGGCACGGACCTCACACCAAGGAGCCAGCATGGAATGTGGGGAGGAAAGAAAGGAGATTTTCTCCAGTTTAATTCCCCCTGGAAGGGACATGTCATTTAGAAGCAGCAGCAAGAACAGCATGAGGGGATTTCTTTTTTATTTTTTTCCTGCAGCCTAAGTGCAGGGGCCTTGCAGAGGGCTGTGCTCAGAGGCGGGGAAGATCAGAGGTGAAAGCGATGAATAATGTGCACGTGGAACAGTGACAGATCACTTGTAACAAATGCAAGATGACCCTCCAAAGCTCGGAGTGCAGCAAAGCCTCCCTCTAATTAAAGATAATCCAGAATTATCATGCTTAATTATTTTCAGAGGTTTCCTTGAGGTGTGTGTGTGTGTGTGTGTTTTGGTCTCAGACGGAGTGAGGGGCATCTCTAACCACAAAGGGCAAAGGCTGATTTCCATCACGCAACAAACTTGAGATAGGCTCTGTTTGCCCCACCAGGCCTGCAGCACGGCCAACATCATCTCACTGTGCAGGTCAATATTCCACGGGCTGGCTGCACACACCATCTTCTTACCTGCAAGACCTCTGTCTTCATCTAATCAGCTGCTGCTGTTAAAATATGTAAGATTTTCTTGGCTTTGTTTACAGTTTTCTTAAAATGAGGTCTAAAGATCACTGTGTCTATGTTAAAAATGTATCTCTGGTCCCTTCTACAGAACTCAATCAGGCTAGACTGGGAGGGAATCTGCACTTTAAATAGGAAACCCACAGTAGTTTCCACAAAAGTCACAGGTTGAGTGGCTCCAGCTTTCAGACAATTCATCCATCAAAAATCTTTTCTCTGGCTCCCACTGCCCTCCACACCACCACCTGTCCCAACTAAATTCCTCTGTCTGCCCTCAGGTCATCTTGCACATCTCTTCATGTCCAAGCCAGTCCCCAAAACAGTGTCCCTTCCTTTGCTGCAAGTGGGTCTTAGACTTTGGTGATTCATTTTGTTTGACTCTATACCCCGTCGGCTGTCCCCATCTCTGTTATTACTCCTCCTACCTAACATGGGTACTGCAGTCCTTTATCTGTCTATCTTCTGGCTTCCCACAGAATTTTTAAAATTCAGCTTAGTTTTACCACCTTTACATAGGGTCTAAAACAATATGCTTCAAAGCATGTCTGATATAATACTGACTTTGGATGGAGTTTTAAAAACAGTCCTTTGGTCACGATGTATAATGAGTGTCTATAAGTCTATTTGGTTGCCTGAGACAGAATGGCATCTTTTATACTTTGGTGGACCGTACTGTTGGCCTCTCAGATGTATTAGATCAGCCCTGTGCAAACCTCTATGGCATGACTACACTGATTTTTGATGTCAGTTTCTCTCGAGCTAGTTCTGTCAGTTAGCAGGGTGAGACCACCTTTTGGAGGTGAGAACATCTGGCCAGATGTGCTCTAAGTGCATGTTTCAGTTAAACAACCTCATGTGGGTAACTGAGACCACAACTGTGTTTTGTGTTAACTGTGCACTGCATCTAGGACAAGAGGTGTGTGTAGAGATGTTCCTTGAGACAAACTAAATATTTTGTACAGTGGGGTTGCCTTTTCAATGCGTATAAAACCTATAGGTTGTTGCCTGTTCTTCTGGGAGTGGAAACAAAGCCAACACATCTTTGGTTAGCATGATTCAAATTTGAGCTATCATCTTCTATTCCCTAATTTAAACTTCTTGGGATCTTGGTACCTTGCCAGGGTGAGTTTCTCAAAAGGGGGAAACTCAAAGGCAGGGACACTCAAAATTACCCATTGTTGAGCTGGAACCTAGGGGCAGCACTGGGTCATCCTATGTGCTCAGCATTAGTGCTGTGTTGACACAGTAAATTGAGTGGAGGCAATTGAGATTCTGGAGACTTCAATTTATGATGATGGATGGTGAGGTTAGATGAAGGTGGTTTGGTCAAATGGTCACTAAGAAGGAAAGCAAGATAACTGTCTTCTATACATGCAAGCTGGAACTGAGGGCATCACTTCCCTCCTGATCCTGGCTTTATATGAGAGCTGGGACACATTCAAATCTGTCCCAATCCAGGGAACAGGATCACTTTGTGCTCTTCCCATAAATCTTACTACGGCACATCATCAAGCATGCACAAGGTATGAGTTAGACTCACTTGAATTCTATGATTTGAGTCTTCAAAACATTTTTGTCCCCACGTTTTCTTAGATATCCACAAGGTCTTCCTTCTCAGGAGTTTAACATTAACAAACATGCAAAGTGGCACATGCATGGTTTTTTGACAATAACTTCTGCAATTAGAAGAATGTATCCTATGTGTGTGTGGTGTTCTTTGGACCTAAGCTTTCAAGGGCCCTCACATCTTCTGGTTGCGATTTGATGACTTAGATTCACAACAGAAAGTTGGTAACACCCATATCATTAGCTTCAGTTCTCCTGGCTAGCAGACAAATTTAGTTCAGCAAGTATGCTTCCTGGTATAGCAAAAGGATCTCACAGGCTACCAGTCTGTTTCCTTCCCATCTTTACATAGTCCTAAGCCTTTTTTATAACCTGTGGCAAAATAAAACTGAGAGGGCTGAGAGAGAAGAAAGGGAGGCAAGGGAGGTTAAATAGGTTATCATCAAGGAATGGTCTTCAGTGACTATAAATTAATGATCCCATCTTTCTAATGAAGCTGGCAAAATATTTTTGAAGGTTATGTCAAAGAGGGGTTACCAAAATGCCTGTAATGGGATTGCTGTTTGAATGATTATGTATTTATAAATTATGTATTTATAAATTTATACATGCTTATCTGGGTATGTGAATTCTAGAACTTTTAAAAAATACTAGGAGGAAAAAGCAGCATTGATTGAAACAAACTCTATGAACATGCCAGATGAGACTTGGGATGGAAAGGTGAGAATTTATGATTCAAGACTGAGTCTACCCCTAAAGACTTGGAATCTGCTTATCACTTAAACCATAACTCAGAGTCATCTTTGAGGTAGTGAAATAACAATGTGGTACTTAGTCAGAGGGCGAAATGTTCAGGGTAAACAGGTGTGGTTTCATGCATTTAAATTAAATAGGTTCAAGGTGAAACAATTGCTGTTCATGAGATGGTAATTCAGGAAAGAATTAAGACTTGGTCATTCAATAAAATGGCCAAAACTAGTTACTGACTGCTGTTGTTCATTAATGGGAAAATAAAGTAAGAAACAGAAGATAGCATGAATGTATCAGAGAGTGACCAGGTAACTCCCATACACTGCACAAGTGCTGGTTAAAAAGATTACTTATGGAAGCTGTCTTATTTTCATGACCCTGGTTCAGGTATTCCTCCACCATTTAAGTGGAAAAATGTAATGTAGAACTTCAGAAGATAAAATTATTAAATGGAATAAATGCATGATATTTCTTTTTGTGCTACTCCATCTGGTATACTTCTAGAGGGATTTATGCGTTCCAAGTATTTAGATGACCTAGTTCATTAAGCAAATTAGTGTGAAGTCGTTTGTGTTGTAGAGTTGAGGATGAGGACATAAACACTGCTTCCATGAGAAAATAACCTATTTGACTTGTACATCATTTTGGTCAACAGCACTTTTTCAAAGCTGTTAAACACCATTACTGTAGGGACAGCTCACACTGCAAAACACAATCTCCTTTCTGATAGCACAATGGATACACCAGGCACAGCAATCCTTTCTACAGGGAACACATAGACAT